>CAUYRT010088547.1:0-25478 GCA_963574885.1 Lepilemur ruficaudatus
TGCACGGCCTTATGGAGTTATACTAGACTGACTAGAGAAACATATACAATGGAAAAATTATCTCAATCCAGCCTTGATATTGACAATATGAGGAAGTAGTGGATGCATGGAAGTTTGCGGGAGAATATGGATCTCAAATGAGTATCATGGAAGAGGAAGAGTGAGTGTTGAAGATGTTGGTACAAGGTGGTGGAGAGGGAAAGTCCTGGAAAGGTAGAAAGGAAGTGTGTTAGGGGCCTGAATGTGATCTTGGATGTGAAAGAGCTGTTGAAGCATCATGTAGTTGCAAATTGCTGGCATGATCCTATTTGGGATTTAGAAGAAAAGTGTGGTCTTAGTAAGGAGGATGGTTTGGAGGTTGTGTCAGAGTTTTCATAATTCTTAATTTACCTTTTTCCTATAATTACCTTCTTCAATAATTATAAGAGAATTTAATTATTGAGCTAATGTATTATTGTGGCTATAAAGCAGCAACGTAATCACTAGGAAGTGAAAGTTTTTGACCAATCTAATAATTATATTGTTATCATGTTATTGCTATATTGTTATTATATTATTACATTGTTACTTTTAGGTAAAAGGACACTCAAAAAATTATAAAGGTCTTCTAGCCAACTTATATTAGACGAAGTCATTGAGAGATAAAGGTGTTAATAATGTGCCCAAAGTTATAAAGTAATTTATAATAAAAATGGCCTACATGTGGGTTACTAGGGTGAATACATTGTCCCTCAAATAAAAAATCAAGTCTATTTCACTCACAGCTCTCTTTCTGAGAGGGATTTTATTTTTTTAATGGAAATTCAGCAAGATATTTCATATTGCAATGCAGAGAAAGTGAGTGTTGGTCAAGGAGACAATTCATAAATAGAATTAATTCAGTAGAAGAAAGAATCTAGAGCTAGGGGGATGGGGGAGAGTGGAGTTGAGAACCTGATCCATTGTGGATTTGTAGCAACCTTGGGGAGAGTTTTGGATTTTTCAGGGTTTAGATCAGAGGTTAGACTACTTACTTTCTGTTCTTAAGGACCCCTAGCCCAAGCTGACATCTGTCTTATGCTACATAGTACTTCATAGTTTTATACCTTTCAAGCAGTGAAATCCTTACAATAATCCTGTTACACAGTTGGGGCAATACTTTTGTTGCTTTATAAAATTAATCTTTAACATGTGCAAAAAAAAAAAGATTTTATTGAGCTGTGTATCTGAGGCCAAAATTGATATATTATTTTTTGTAGTGGAGTGCTTTAAGCTATTGTCACATTGTATTCATTCCCTCTTCCTTAAAAAGAAAAACATTAGTTCCCTTTGAGTATACATGAAATTTAGATGCTGTAACATTTCTGATTGTCTTTTATTATGTTGAAGTACGTCTGTCCCAACATAAGAGTTTATGGTTAGGAATAAGCACATAATTTATTTGAGTAGGGTGCTGCTCATTTGTCTGCTTAGATTCATCCTTCCCCTCTTCCCACCTTGTTCTGTGGTCTGTAAAGCTGATCCGTTTGCCTTGCTTAATGGTGCCCTTGCCCGCTGATTTCCTGTTGGCTTTGATCAATGGGAGACACTAGCAGAAGATCAGAGGACAGGAGAATGAGACTGGATATAAATTCCCCTTGCACCATTTTACTGAGTTATCCTGAGTTAGCTGAATCCCTCTGGATGACCTCACTCGGTTCTGGAAACTATTCTGCCCTTTCAGCAGCAGGGGGAGTTAGGCTCCCTGATGCTGCTAAACAGAGTGTATTGTATCTTTCCTTATCTCTGTCTCTAAACTCTGCCTACATTTTTCTAAATTGATCCTTTATTGAAGTCTTCTCAACTGATCCAGTTTGACCATGCCTATTTAGAATTGTCATATTATTGGAGGAACATATGAAAATTGTTATACTAGTGTGGAGAATGTGCTGGCAGGAGGCAGCATGGATTGTTTAAGAGGACAGCTGTTGGAACCAGCAGAGATTTCTAACCTGGCTCTCCACAGCTCATTTCTTAATGCATTTGTTCCTCCTTTTTCTTATTCGTAAATGAAATGTACATATTTAATAAACATATAAGTGAAACATAGATATGCATATTAGAATATCATTGCCCAGTAGAAATATGAGAACCATAAATGTGAGCCACATGTATGATTTTATATTTTTTACTACTCACTTTTAAAAAAAGTAAAAGACACAGGTAAAATTAATGTTCACTTAACTCAATATAAATGTTCACTTAATATATTCAAAATATTATCATTTCAACATGTAATTAGTATAAAATGATTAAAGAGATATTTTACATTTTTATGTGCAAAAATGTACCTAAAATCCAGTGTTTCACATTTATAGCACATCTTAATTTAGATGAGCCACATTTCAAAAGCTCAAGGGTCACACGTGGCTAATGACTTCCTTATTGGATACCACAGCTTTAGTAGTTCTTCTAACCTATACTTATGTTGGGGATCAGAAAATGTTATTCCAAAATACAATGCTTTGACATGAGGCAGCCTCAAGATACCCCTCCTGTCTCTCAATCCTCTGTCTATTCCAAAGCACAGGATGAAGCTGTTCTCTGAGGTTCCCTCATCTACATGGAAACTGGACTTACCAAAGAGGAACACAATTGCTTTCCTTAAAATTTCATTAACCAGAGAAAATTAAAACTCGTATCTCAGAGGAAAAGAGGCTGAAAACTAAACAACACACTACAGCCCAGACGAACTTCATCCCAAACCAGTCTTTTCTCCGTTCCATTCAGTTTTCAAAGAAAAATATGTACTATCCATTGTCTTAACGTTAGGTCCATTCATTAGCCCCCCCCCCCCCAAAATCATTTACTGTTCCTCAAATTGCCACATTTTTCTCATTTCCTCTTTCCCTAGATAAGCATCTGCTGCCCATGGAGTTATTGGGCAATCATTCTCCTGTGATTCCCCTTTTATGTGCATTAAAATAAATTTGTATGTCTTCTTTTTCCTATTAATCTGCTTTTTGTTCATTTTCAGTGCACTTTCAGAGGGAGAACGGGGAAGCTTTCCCTCTTGTCACCTACATTTATTTAAACAACATACTTGGTTAATAACTTCTCTGTATTCTTTCTGTCAACCAAAATATGCTTATAGGATGCTGAATACCCAGGGTTCACATGCAACATTTTGATGCTGTAGTGCCCCCTTAGCCACGGAAGATACTTCTAAGACCCCCTGTGAATGCTTAAAACTAGGGATAGTACCAAACCCTATACATACACCGTTTTTTCCTATATAGACACACCTATGATAAAGTGTAATTTATAAATTAGGCACAGTAAGAGATTAAGAACAATAACTAACAATAAAATAGAATATTATAATAATATACTATATTAAATGTGATCTATGTGTAAATGTGATCTTTCTCTTCCTCTCTTTTTCTCTCTGTGCCTTATTGTATATAATATTTTTGGACCACAGTTGACGATAAGTAACTGAAACCATGGAAAGTGAAACCATGGGTAGAGGGGGACAATTGTATATCCATGAATATCTGCTCCCACCATTTGAATTGTATGCTTATAAAGAATTAATCATATTTTTTTCAAAACCCATTTATGCCAGTTATATCTGTTATTTAATAAAATAATTTAATTTGTTTAATTGTTTATTTTTATAAACCAATGAAATAGCAGTATGAGAAGAAATAGAATTGTCATGTCTATAAAAATTAGGTTAGATACTTTTGGGAAAAAAAATCAATAAAAAAGAGACACCAAAAATTTTCTTTTTAAATTAGGTATAGTAAAGAAAACTAAAAAACTGGAAAAATAATCAAAAGCTAGAGGGATTTTACATACAGGCCACTTTGCAAGTGCATATCACAGAGTGATATTTTGGTTGCCTTTAATGAAAAAGATAAAATACAAAACTCTGATATAAGAGTATATAATAAAGGTCTTGACATTATATTCACAAACTGGTAAAAAAAAGTTTTACTTTTGTATGTATAAAGGATAAAATACTTAGATTTTGTTTGTATAATTTTAATCCTTCTTCATGTCAGTAGTATTTTTGATTAAGCTGCCCATAGCTGCTCTACAGCAAGCCTCGTGAGGGCAGGTGCCCCACTGGTTCTGTTTGGCACTCTATTCTCAGTGCTAGAATGGTAATTGGGTTAAAGTAGATGCTGGACCAATGTTTGTTGACAGATTGACTGACTCATTATTTCCATATGGTACCTCCTACTATGCAAGCCAGTTGGTTTTTCAGTTTATACTTTGCTGTCACATTTTAAAAACATGATATTGTTTTATTTACAAGAGACATAATTTTATGGCTTTTTTTCTAAGTGAAACATTTCTAGTTGTCCAGTAGGAGAAAACTCATGCAAAATTTAGCTCAGTAAATTTAGACTTGATGTTGTATTAGAACAATGCCTTGCTGAGTAAAATGGAAGAGAATAAATCAAATTAAGTCTATCTATTCCTGAGAAGGTCAAAAAAACCTGGTTTTCATATGTTCTGGGGAGCTTTGAATAAATATCCAACAAAGCTCATTTGGATTTACAATTTGTTCATCTAAAACACCTAAAATTATCTTCTTCCTAAACATCCCTGTCAACAGACATTGGCTCTGGTTATACACATACACCATCTTGAAAAATTCCCTGAAATTAGCCAAACAAATATGTAGACAGTTGTTGAATTTACTTCCCCCACCCCACACTAATGGTGAGGCTTTAGTCATAGCATAGCTAAAGAGCTATATAGTGTTTAAGTTATTAATAGAACTAGGCTCCTTCTTGAGAGACTTGCCAATATACATTTTTTTCTTAGTTCCCCAAACACATCATTTTGAATGTAAAGAATTATATACATAAAAAGTGCATACATAATAAGTGCACAGCTTGATGAATTTTCCCAAAGTGAACATACTTTAAACAGTTCCAAGATCAAGACAGAGAATATTACCAGCAGCCCAGAAGCCCTCTTGTGTCTTCTTCTAGTCATCACTCTCCCTAATAGTAATTAATATTCTTACTTGATTGCTATGGATTCCTTTTTCCGCCATATGAATGCTACATAAATGGAATCACTCAGTAAGTATTCTGTTGTGCCTTGTGTTCTTTCACTCAGTAAAATGGTTGGAAGGTACATGTATGTATGTGGTTGTATTAATAGTTTATTTATTCTCATTGATTTTTGATATTCCATTGTGTAAATATAACACAATTTCTTTGTCTATTCTACTATTGGTGGATATTTAGATTGTACACAGTTTTTGGCTATTGTGAATAGCATTACTCTGAACATTCTTGCACATGTCTTTTGGTGAACTTAAGGACACATAGCTGCTGAGTATCCACCTAGGAGTGGGAATTCTAGATTGTAAGGTGTGTAGATATTAAGTTGTAATAGCTACTTCCATGCAATCTCTTCATGATTGAGTTACTTTACAAAAAAAAACAACAAAACGCAAATGGATTTGATCTTAGAAACTTCAACTAGTTGGTCATATTACAAGACATTATATATACATATTTGCTGATCTCCAATTAGATTCCTTAGAATATTTCTACTTTTATAATGGAAAACTATGCTAGCTAATAGCTAACATTTCGTATGTGTTTTTTAAATTTTAATACCGGTTTAATTTTTTTTTTCAAAATTGTAGTAATGTATTACTAATAAAAATCCCGGTTAATAGTAGGAACATATTATGTTCATACATATGATTTATTTTCAAAGTATTTCAGGATTTACCATGCCTGTGGGAATGGAATTAGAAATGACCTTTTGTCATTTGCCTATATAAAATCAAAGATACAATTTTGTCAAGTTTATAGGGGCAAGGGCAATATACATAACCTAAACATTTGTACCCCCATAATATGCTGAAATGAAAAAGGAAAAAAAAAAAAAAAAGAAATCTACTTTCTCATTTCGGAAAAGCCCATAAAATATTTGTTCAGCTTCGTTTTCTTGTTTATATAGCACTTTAATCTCAATGATATTTTAAAAATTCTCATACATATAGTACTTTAGTTTCCATGTATATATAGAGATTACAAATTCTCAACATTTTAAAATTTTTTGTGAGGCAGATTGTAGATAACTTTGTCTTAAAATATACTCTCAAGCAGATTGTAAAACTAATTTGAAATATAGTTTTATTTTACAAATTAAATCAGAAATAACCATTTAAAATTTATCTCTTAGGATATAAACAATGTTCACACTTTTAAATTTAATTTTTTCAATCTCAAATATCAACAAATCAATCTATCTTTTAGAAGAAAAAGTAGCAAAATACTATTTCAAATTGCTTTCCCCACCTTCTTCTCACATACCTTCTACAAGTTTTCTGACATCAATGCTTCCAGGGCAGGAAGGATATCTTATTTCTTTTTGTATTTATAGAACTTAACCTACTTCATGAAACATTCCAAACATGGTTATATTTAACTGAATTAAGATTTTCTCTCTTCTTTCTAAGCTTAAGTTCATTAAAATTATTTAATTGTCAAATCTAGCAACTACTGACTCGGTTTCTTCCTTGAGCTTGCTGACAATCCTTCCTTTCTTGAAAATAATTTCTTACAGTGTATTTCACTGTTCCATTTTCTACATTCCTTCTGTACTTCTCTGTCTAAAATTCTATATTATATTACTCTGCCATCACATGCCTTCCATTCAAATATTTCCCAGCAGTTTGACCTTAGCTTGTGTGTATGTGTGGGAGGTGGGAGAGAGAGTAAGGGAAACTTCCACTTTCCCTGAAAGTTTCCTGAAAGATCAACTCACAATTAAGGCAGATTAATAAGAGAAAAAAGTTTATTTACCGTGCACACAGGGAGAACCACAGAGTGATTACCTAATATCTCAGTGAGACCCAGAAATTTTTATACCCTCCTTTTAGAGGAGAGGGAGAAATGAGGAATATAGGTAATTCTGTTTAGGGGCAATAAAAATAGTTGCTAGGGAGGATGAATGGATGGGGGAAACAGAGTAACTTGTGAACGATTTGTCTTCCCAATTAACCTGAGAGACAGGTATTATATTTAAAATGATTTGGGCCAGGTCTGGTTGCATTGTTAACAGGGAAAGGAAGGGAAGTGGATTGTTCTTCATGGGTCTGACTGGTTAATGCAGATAGAGGGAAAGCCCCTTCCAAGGCCTGTTGATCACTAAGGGCCTTTAATTCAAAATATTCTTTATCCCAAAGAGTCGTATTTTGGGGTAAAATTTCCTGAGCTCCTTCATGTGCTTTGTGGTAACACCAACTGTCATGCCCCCAAACCATATATGCAACTCAATCCTCTTTTCTTTTTGAGAAATGTACTTAGGCCCCGTTTATTCAACTACCTACACTACCTGCATATTCCAGTTCTGTTTAAAACTCCCCTTAGTTCTGTATTTTCTGCTACAAATTAGAATTTCCTCTTGTATCTCCTACTTTGGTTAATGGAACTCATGTTGTTTGTTAGAAAATTGTAAATAGTCTTGAATTATAAATGCATTCTTCCTCATTTATCTACATTCAATCAAACACCAAAAGAATCACAAACTATTTCCTTCTGCATCCCTCTTTGGTTAATATATTCCATGCACACATAATTTATTTCATGTACTATTTTAATTACATCTTTAGTACTTTGAGAAACTCTAATTTCTATTTCCACCAATCCACTGTCTACATGCCAGCCATTATATGTGTGCTTTCCCAATAGGAATGTACACTTTACCAACACGGAGTATGCCCATACATGTTACTTTGGCTAATTAGGATATGAAAGTGAGTGGAACATGCTGGGCCCTCAAGGAACCTATACTTACAGGGAAGACAAAGTTGTGAATAACTCTTGGATGACTAGGAGCTGATATAAGTACTATGGGGAATTAAAAGAAGTATTCATGCTCTTAACCAACTATTTATTGAGGAACTCTTCTGGGTATGGTTCTAAGCACTGGGGTTACAGAACTAGACAAAAGATTTAATAGCTTATGAGTTTTAATTTCAATGACACAGGATTTAGGGGTCAAGGAAGTCTTTGCAGGTAGATGACACAGGAAGAGAATTTTTAAATCACTATTTCTATTGGTTATAGGGGAGAAAAGATTTCTTTCTTTATTCCTCACTAGGTTTATGGCTACACTCAAATAAGAAAAGACAGGTTAACAAGAGCAAAGCATAGGAATTTATTTAATATAAATTTTACATGACATAGGAGCCTTCAGAAATGAAGACCCAAAGAAAACAGGGAAAATTGCGTATTTTTATGGACAGTTGTGTCAAAATATAATTGGAGGTCAAAAGGGTATGACCTAATGGTAATAAACTGGGGGAACTTGGCAAGGCCTCTTTGTTTAGTTTCTTCTCTGTGTCCCTGTATGATATTGCTTTCCTCTGGGCATAGAAAGAACCCCTCTCTGGAATGAGAATCTTATGATCTAATTCAGGGAAAGGTCAGCTAGGTTTCATGGACCTCTTCAGGGAGAAGGAGCAAGGGGAAGGTGAGAGTGATCTTTCGGTTTCTGCTGTTTTCTCAAATGCCACGATGCCACATTTCAGGGTAGTGTGTCTAGAACCTGATCATGATGAAGCTTAAATATTTGTATTTTAATAAAAGAGTCAAAGATGACTTTGATATATATGGTTAAAAATCAGTGACACTACTTCCTGTTGTTTAAATAAATTAGAATTCCTCTTCCCCAAAGCAGGTCGTAGAAACCAGAATCCCTTTTCCCCTAAGCCAGCCATGGAACCTGAAAATATTACTCTAACTTTCCCTCATTTTTCTGTGTAAGAACTGGCCATAAATTCTCTGACATACCTTGTTTTATTGTAAGTCATAAGTCCCCCATTCCAGAAAGGGCCCGGCCCCATATCTGGGAGGAAGAGATGCTGCACAGAGAGGTCGAAAACAATAGGAACACAAGCCTTGCTGCGTTTCTTCACCCCATATATTAGCATTCAATGACCCTCCTTTTCTGTCCAATCACTGTTCTGTATGGCTGTCCAAATTTTTCATTGAACCTATGCATAAAAATTGATAGTTTTTCTTGTTATGTTTGGGTCTTCATTTTGAAAGCTCCTGTGTCATGTAAAACTATGATCAAATAAGTTTGCTGTGCTTTTCTCTTGTTAACCTGTCCTTGTTATAGGGGTGTCAGCCGTGACCCTTATGATGGGGCAAAAAGGGATCACCCTCTTTACAACCGCACCATTCTGGCAATGAGGATGGAATCGCTAAGACACCCGACTTGCTCCAGAACTTGCAGTTGAGTCCCAGGACAGCTGACAAAAAGCCAGCAAACAAAGGTACGCATTTTTTGCCAATGTCTACCCTCCCAAACTTTGCCTATGGTGTCCAGTCAAGAATAAAAGATTAAAAACTTCTCTTTATTCCTTTCTTTCTAAATTCATGTGAGCAGGAGAAAATCATTATTTGCACCGTGATTCTTGTGTAAATTTGGTTTTGGGGTACTCAATTGTTGTGGATCTTTTCCCCTCCTGTCAACAGCTATTGTTTCCTGTTTGTCTCATTTTGTGTTCTAAGAACTCGGCTTGGCTTGCTGTCTGTTGAGGGCACACAGGTTTTCACGTCCGCATGCTCAGGCAGCAAACCAGAAGGGTTTATGCTCCCATAAAAAGAATATAGTCGAACAGAAATGTGTGTTGGACCCCTTTTGCAGCAAGTGTACTGACTGTTACAAGCTCTCAAATTGTTATCTAAGTCTCATTTATGTTTTATCTATCTTAGAGGTGGCTCTGTATCTTGAGGGTGCTACATTTTGCACTTCTTTGGAGGTCCCTTGTGCAGCCTTGGTTAAGTCATAAAAGACTTGTTGGTTTTGGTTCTGAGTCACTTATTAGGTACCTTTCATTTAAAAGAAGAAAATAAATAAATAAAAAGAAGCTTGAAGTATTTGCTGTTTGTCCTGACTGAAATCTGATAAGAGATTTAAAAGGATTTTTAAAGAGTTCTGTGGTCAGAGTCAGCTTAATTACCTGATAATTAGGCTATAATTTTTTTTACACCTCTGTTCTCTCTGTTGGATCTTGATTTTCCCATGGAAGTATCCAAGTTCTGACTACTGCAAGACCAGATATAGAGGGGATTTCTAGCTACTCTGAAACCCCTTAAGGAAGACCAGAAAGGTGCCACTAACTCCCTTGTTTGGGGTCCTCTGTTTTCCTCGTGGAGGCCCAACAGTTGTGAATGGGTTCCTCTCAGGAACTCTGCTCTCTTTTGCATTGAGATTCCTAATCTCTGACTTTTGGGGGTGCCAATGTTTACTTTATGCTATAGAAAGGGAACTTGAACTTTGGGTTTTTGAAAACTAAGGAGTCACTGACAAGAGCTGCAATTTTCAAGATAACCAACAGTGGTTGCAATACACGCTTTTCACTGCAGGGGTCAGACAGAAACTGACTGTAAAAGGCAAATTGTTACAAGAAAAGCGGTTGATTGAGGTGGTAGAGGGATCTTGGAGCTGGGGCTACAGCATGACCATGGGCATGGTTTTGAGCACTTGGAAGCTGTTGGAGCCCTCGCCACCCAGGGCTAGGGCTCTTATTGGGTGGTGGGCCAGTCACAGAGTGGGCTGGCTGGAGTGGGCTACTCACCAGCCTCGAGGCGGTATCCTTGCAGCCACATACATTGTGGGAGTGTTGCCCGGGCCAGCCTCATAGTATTTCCCTCTTCATTTTTGCCTCATCTCTGGAGAACCCAGAATTTCAACATAGAAATGGGATCCGTGATTTCTGGAAATCCAGGTGCTCCACCTTCCAGCTGTGCCTTTTATATATACAAGTATTAGGCTGGAAGCTGCAAATGTTTTGTTGGCCCTATTCATTAGTAGGCTTCACCTTGAACTCAGTAATGCAGTTCAGAAACAGAAGCCTAATTGAAAAGCCACCTATCTAACTACAAAGAGCTCCGAAATATGACGTTCTGGCATCCAGATGGTTATTGTAAACAAACTTTTGAATTTTCTCTGAGGCTCACCTGTGTATTTCCTCAGAAGATCCTGTAGTAAATTCCAATGGCTTCGTATTTCCTTGGCATCCATTTTTAAATCATTTTCTGTGTCTCATCTAACTGACACGCCTGAACCTAATTCTCTTCCCAAACAAGGCTCTCCTAGGAAGTGGCTATATTGATCAATCTGTCAGGGCAGGGATAGACTTTATACCTACTCTCCCGAGAGAAACATCAAGACCAAATTAGAGGAAAATGCAACAAATCCAGTTTTAATAGAAATGGATATTTTGTCCACCCAGATGAATTTTGGAAAAATTCACACCTAAAATTTAGTCCATACCCTCTATGACATTGACCTCTGATAACAGGTAATATGCCCTAAGCTCTTTCTTAGGGAGAAAAAAAAAATTTGTGTCTTGAGATGTAAATTTTCTATTTTATTTCACCTAAGAATTATTCCTCTGTAAGTACAAATTTAGGATTGCCTGGCTAACACTTGCTCAGGACAATGGAGTAGGTAATTAAAGGTTAATAGTTTAAAGGGAGAAGAACTCTTTAAAAGCTGACAAAAAATCTTAATAAAAGCTGTGGAATCTGCTTCTGTCTAGTTTTTTTTGAATGTCTATGTTGGTGTATATTGTGAATGTGTGATATTTTTCCTTCAGATAATTTACTAAAATTTATAAGATCTCTAGATGATTAATTTAAAGAAAATAAACTTAAGAAAAATTCTTCTGGACTTTGGCCTAGGCAAAGAATTTATGACTAAAGCCCCAAAAGCAAATACAAGAAAAACAAAAACCAATAAATGAGACTTAATTAAACTAAAAGATTTCTGCATAGCAAAGGAAATAATCAACAGAGTACATAGACAACCTACAGAATGGGAGGAAATATTCACAAACTATACGCTCACCAAATGACTATTACCTAGAATCTACAAGAAACTGAAACAAATCAGCAAGAAAAACGAAACTATTAAAAAGTGGGCAAAAGAACTGACAGATATTTCTCAAAAGAAGAAATATAAATGGTCAACAAACATATGAAAAAATGCTCAACATCACTAATCACCAGGGAAATGCAAATTAATACTACAATGATATACCACCTTACGCTTGTGAGAATGATCATTATTAAAAAGTCAGAATAGATGTTGGCATGGACACGGTGCAAAGAGAATGCTTATACACTGTTGGTGGGAATGTAAATCAGTACAACCTCTATGGAAAACAGTGTAGCAATTCCTCAAAAAATTGAAAGTAGCCCTACCATTCAATCCAGCAATCCCCTCACTGGGTATCTACCCAAAGGAAAAGAAGTCATTATATCAAAGACACCCACACGTGTATGTTTATCGCAGCACAATTCACAATTCCAAAGATATGGAATCAACCTAAGAGCCCATCAACTGATGAGAAGACAAACAAAATGTGGGGTGTGTGTGTGTGTGTGTAAGTATATGTGTGTGTGTATATTTATAAATATATGTGTGTGTATATCCATATGTACACACACACACACACACACAAACACCATGGAATATCACTCAGTCATAAAAAAGAATGAAATCATGTCTTTCACAGCAAATTAGGTGGAACTAGAAGCCATAATCCTAACTGAAATATCTCAGGGATGGAAAAACAAACACTATATGTACTCACTTAAAGTGGGAGCTAAATACTGGGTATACATGGTCATACAGAGTGATATAATAGACTTTGGAAACTCAGAAGGGAGATGGTTGGAGGTGGGTGAGGGATCAAAAATTACCTGTCTGGTAAACTGTATACTATTCAGGTGATGGGTACTAAAAGTCCTGACTTCACCACTGTACAATTCATCCATGTAACAAACCACTAAATCTATTGAAATAAAGAAACAAAAAGGTAATTGAAACACAACAGTAATCAAAAAAAAAAAAAAGAAAATAAATAGTAAGCAATTAAATCAAGTATTTCATCGAAAGGAAAAATATAAAAACTAACTCAAGTATCTTTTAGTTCATGTGATCCGAAATGACCTTTGGTAAACAAAGCAAGTTTTTTTAATCATTGGTAAAATATAAACAGAAGTGTCTTTAGAATTGTCAGCATTAATTATAATGCAAACACTTTTTTTATGACATAGAATTACTAAACAAATTTGTAATCTCCTAGATATTTAAAGTAAAGGAAAAAATATTTAACTTTTAGCTTTTTTGCTTTTGTGATATTTTTGATACTTGCCTGATTTACCAGTGAGCTGAAGCTATGGGAGCCAGCTACTGGGCTCCCCTAAAACCTTGTGTACATCTTTCTATGAGCTTAGATCTTTGGTTTTAAGATTTTGGATTCTGGGATCTGGACAGAGAGCCACGGTGAAGACTGGGCACATGTGTTTGTCTGCAGTATCTGGGCTGCCAACTGGAGGAAAGAGCCAAGCCCAGTTTGGCCATGTCCTGTGTTCAGTGTCTCAGACATTTTGGTTAGAACAAGGCTGGTTAATACAGGGTTAGCTTAGTTTTGCTTTTTAAAATGAAAAAAAAAAAAAACCTTAAAAAAATGGCTAGCTTTGTTTTCCACGAATAATTTAAATATAATTTTTAGAAACAAGTAAATTACATAAATGTAAATGGGATAACATTTATAAATAAACTTATCATAGTTTCAAAAATATTTTTTTAGCAATTTAAAATCTTCATGTCATGTTATATTAAATTAAATAATGAATAATTATGAAATGTTTGAGTCATTTTAAGTAAGTTAAATTGAAACAATAATTATTAGGCACAAATTTAAGTTTATAATGACATCTTATTTTTATATAGGACAAAAAACCTAAATATATATGGATATGTTAATAAACATAAAAATGAAAAACATGTCTTTCTGAAAATTATGAAATGGTTTTTATCAACAAACACTGATATAAAACAGCTCAAAATTACTTTCTAGATTTTCACTAGAGAGTAAGGTAACTAAGAATTAAAAATATGTGTATTTAAAAGTACTATAGGCCAGGTGTGGTGGCTCACACCTGTAATCCTAGCATTCTGGGAGGCTGAGGTGGGAGGATTTCTTGAGCTCAGGAGTTTGAGGTAGCAGTGAGCCATGATAACACCATAGCACTCTACCTTGGATGACAGAGTGAGACTGTCTCAAAAAAAATAAAGAAAAGAACACAGAAAGTATACTTAAAAGGGGAGATAAAAAATTATAACTATGTTTTTGATAAGAAAATTATAAACTATGAGGATTTTTCTTTTGTTAAAGAAAAAGTGTCCAGGAGTGGTGGCTCATGCCTATAATCCCAGCACTTTGGAAGGCCAAGGCAAAAAGATTGTTTGAGGCCAGCAGTTTGAGACCAGCTTGGGCAACATAGCAAACCTTGTCTTTACAAGAAATAAGAAAAGTTAGTCAGGCATAGTAACATGTGCCAGTAGTTAGAGCTACTTGGGAGGGTATGGTGGGAGGATTGCTTAAACTCCGGAGTTCAATGCTGCAGTGAGCTATGTTACAGCCACTACACTCTAGCCTGGGTGCCAGAGGGAGACAGTGTCTCAAAAAAAAAAGAAAAAAAAAAAAAAAAGAAAGAAAAAGTAATTTTGTCTAGAGGTTATTTAAAGTCTATTTCAGAATGATGGAATAAGAGAAGAAATAATATAGATGAAGTGATGGAAAAAAAAATTGCAAAAGATGATGAAAGATAAATCTTATCAAAGGGGTTTTAATTTATGATCAAACTGACAAAATTAAATGAATTTATTATAAGTATTTTAAAAATGAGACTTAATATCAAAAGTACACTGACAAAACACTAAAATGTGGTCTTCTCTTTTAAACATAATTGTCATATAATATTGTTAAGAAAGATAGTAAAATATTTTTTTTCCTTAGAAGTGAGCTAGAGAGAGAGAAAGAGAAAGAAAGAGATTCTATGTTATCAAATAACTTCCTGTGCTTCATGTATTTTTGATTGGGTCTTTAAATTCTTAGGGAAACTAAAT
The DNA here is from genome assembly GCA_963574885.1 of Lepilemur ruficaudatus. Taxonomy (NCBI): domain Eukaryota; kingdom Metazoa; phylum Chordata; class Mammalia; order Primates; family Lepilemuridae; genus Lepilemur; species Lepilemur ruficaudatus. The sequence continues at coordinate 14,941 of CAUYRT010088547.1, forward strand.
ATTAAAATATTAAGGTTTTTCTACAACTACATAACTTCCTGTATTTGCTTTTTTTTTCCCCTTTGCTTTTAAACTCTTTTAATTATCACACTGATTAAATGAATGGCTATTATATCACAGTGACCTGTGATCCTATTTTGGTCAAGTGTTTTAAAACATTTGACATTATATTAACAAACTTCCTAAAATCAAAATTAGGTCTTTTCGACCTCAAGCTAACTTTTGGACACTTCATAAGGGCCCCTAGAAGATCAAAAAAGAAAGATAATAAACAAATTAGGGTTACTTGACACGTTAAAATTATATGGGCAGCATTGTTAAGAAATGGTATTTAACTCTTTGAGGTATATTTGTACGAACATTTCATTGACATATGCATTCCAGAAGTGTATGAAATTCCTAGAAACCTAGTATGTTACCAGTTATAGGTTTGGTTATTATGTTAAAGTGTTATATACCACAAAAAAATAAACAAATTTCATTATTATAATGAACTTCCATCAGATCTTTAACCATGGCTATTTTAAGTCTTGTTGTTCATAGCTAATTGGTTTATTCTGATGCTTTTCCTGAAAGCTCTTTGCAAGCAATTGTAATCCTAAAGCGTATGTTTTCAAGGAGGTTCATGGAAAGGGTGGAAAGAACTCCGACAAATACAGGTTTCTGACAACTTTGAGGCCATACTATTGGACTAGGTAAGAATTCCAGAATTTCAGTGAAAAAAAAAATGGATTTCTAAAATTGCTAACCCAACATCAAACAGAACAAAAATTAATTACATGGGACTGAACTGATGAAGTATTATGATTTTCCTATGCCTTTTTGGTTGAAACATTGCTGATTCCTTTTATGTTTTGTTTTCCAGATTTAAGAAAACCTTTTTTGAGTTATCTTTTTTTTTAAGTTATCTTTCTCTCAATGCCAGCTATAAAAAACCTAAAAATATTACTCTAACTACCCCCACCCTTTTATTTTTGTAAGAACTGGCAATGAAGAAATTCTCTGACCTACCTTGTTTGATTATAGGTCATAAAACCACCATTCCATAAAGGGTCCTGCCCCATACATGGGAGGAAGAAACGCTGCACAGAAAGATCAAGAAAAATCTGAACACACAGGCCTTGCTGAGTTTTCCCATTTAGTCTATTAGCATTAGATCTTACTTTTTGTCCAATCACACTTCTACATGGCTGTCCATGCTTCATTGAACCTATACATAAAAACTGATAATTTTCCCTGTTTGTTTGGATCTTCATTCTGAAACCTTCTGTATCATGTAAAACTATGATGAAATAAGTTTGTTAACCTGTCCTTGTTATTGGTGTATCAGCCAAGACCCTTTTGACTGGGAAGAAAGAGGTCACCACCTTTGAACCCTTACAGTAATAACAAATTAGAATCTACTCCTAAATAATGGTAGTTTGGGCTTATGTTTTAATTTATCAAATCATAGTATTTATCAAAACTATTTTATCAAATTTTTACTTTCAGAGCCACAAGTAAGAGAGGCATGTCCTTGATAATATTTATACTTTATGAAAGCTATAGCTGTAGAGACTGAACAACTGTCTCCAGGAAATAATAGACATAGATGGAAAAGCCTTCTAGGTCTTTTTCTGAGCTATTCCCTTAGGCTACCTGGATTTCTAAGGCACTCAGTGACTGAGGAATTATTGTGATAGCTGTTTCATCTGAAAATGTTTGCACTGTAATTGAGGCCAATAGAGATACGAGCAGTAGGAATTTCAGAAAATGTTAGAGCCAGGGGGAGGGCATTTTGTGTCTTGTAAACGATTGACAATAATGGTCAACCATGCAAAGTCTAGATTTGCTCATCCTTTGGGATGTAGGGATGTAGAATGAAACAGTAAGTAGTAAAAGGGATATCTCAGACAGATGTGTTTTTAACTTTTTACTCCATCATTGAACATCAAGTGACCTGCAGCAACTTACCAAATCTTTGTGAGCTTCAGTTCATCTATATGCATGCAACATGTGGCGCAAATAGTAAGCACCTGTGCAAAATACAACATACCCACAATAAGCATAGTTCTTGGCACACATTGTACACCCAGAGAGTCACTTCCATTCTCCATCTCTACTTCCTCTGTTTTGTGCTTATTTGGGGACTTATATGATCGAAATTATGGAAACTAGAAACAAACTAGTATTTCTAAAATTCAAATCATTCCAATTTGATTTCACTATTTCTAATAAACAGTATCCTTATTTAGGCACTTCAAAGGGTCATAAAAAAACAACCTCACACATGTTGAGAAATTTCATTTTGTGCCTCCCAGCTGTCACTTAAGATCTCTATGCTTGACTCTTCATTTTGATCATAGATTAAGGGTTTGCAGTGAAAATCCACCTGGTTTATACTTATTTTTCTCTCTCAGAGAAAATAAGATACTCTAAAAATAATATTCTCACAAGGTGATCAGGCAATAGACCAGAATTTTCTTTTCTGCAAATTATAGTGCAAGGTATATTTTATTATATTCCCATTTTGATAGCAATATTTCCAAACTGTGCCTGGTATTCCCCACTTTGTCTTACACGTCTTTACTACACATCTCCCATGAGATTATTTCCTGTGATGCTACTTGTAGAAATTGCTTAGATTCCCCTTTATTAGCTCCTATAGGATGCTTTGGTGTTTTCCCTCCTGAAAATATAGTTCCCTTTCTTCAAAACAGCAATTAAATAATTATTCTTTTTCTTTAGACTCTACCTTTTGCCAAATATATACATTTCCTCATTTTGTGACAGCTTTTGGTCTGACCATAACTTTTCCAGCTTTTTTTTTTTTTAAATACCTTGGAGTTATTGAATTTCCAACATGTTAATTACTCTGCCAAAAACATTGCTCGAAATTTATTAATCCTATTCTTCAGGTGTCTCTCATTTTCCTTCTTTGAGGATGTCTCAGTCTATTTTGTATTGCTATAAATGAATACGTAAGGCTGGGAAATTCATAAGGCAAAGAAGTTTACTGGGCTCACAGTTCTGTAGCTGGGAAATTCAGGGTCGTGGTGCAGGGTCTGGCGAGGGCTTTCAAGCTGCAACATGGCATGGTGGAAGGTCAAAGGGTAAGTGAACATATGAGAAGAGGCAAAGCCCCAGAGGTATCCTGGATTTATAACAACTCATTATCAAGGGAACTAATCAGTTCTTTGAGAATGAGAACTCAGTCCTTCAAGATAACATTCATCTATTTATCGGGGATATGCCGTTGTGGCCCAAACACCTTCCACTAGGCCTTCACCTTCCAACACTGTCACATTGGGAATCAAATTTCAACCTGAGTTTTCACAAACCACACCCATACCATAGCAGAGGACAAATGAAATACCACGTTGCCCAGTTGCTAGGCACATGCCAGAAGCCACTGTTTGAAATCAACTCTAAACGTTTTTATTACCAGGACAATTGTGTCATACTTGCACCTTTCCTACTTTACTTTTTGGATTAAAAAAATTATTTGGTCAGAAATAAGATTCATCTTTGCTTCTCTTTTATAATTTTTAATGCATCTACTTAGTTACCAGTATTCTTTCAAGATTCCGTGAAAGAAAGATATTTTTTCTTCTCTAACAAAAACAAGGTTGGATTTATCTCTTAACTATTTGAAGACGTACACGTCAAATTCTAAGTCAAGTGATGTCTCACTACTTTTTAAGCTGAAATTACTTAATTTCTAACTTTATCAGTATGAATATCTATTCTATGTATGTAAAAGGCATTTTACCATTGTTTTAATTATCTGTATCAAAAATTGGTTGCAAGCTGATTGTAGCATTTTTATTTCAATCAAATTGGTGTTACACATTTATGTGTTCCTAGAGCAGGAATTAAAATAATCACCTCTGCTTAACTGTGATAAGATTGTAATTATCACAATTTTGCATTCATCTGGAATAAATTAATTGTGAAAGTAATTTTTTTACTCTACAGATTGTATCTTATCATTGTAATTTCCCCCTTTTGCAAAAAAGATATATACCACACAGAGAAGTGCATAAAACATAAAGATCAATGATTTATTATAAAATGAAACCCAAATAACCACCTCTAGGTCTAGCAAGAAAACATTGACAACATCTCACAAGCCATTCCCATAACTCTCACAATCATTACCTGCCTCTTAAGGTGACCACTCTCCCGATGTTAAACAATATAGTATGATTTTGTCTGTCCTTATTCATTATGTAAGTGCAATAACTAAGTTGGTTCAATTTTCTGATTTCTTGTGCTCATTATTTTATCCACATTATTCCATATGGCAGCAATTCACTGATTTGTGTTGCTTTATAAAATGTTATATAAATATAACATTATTTATTTATTTTATGGTTGATGGGCATTTTGATGGTTTATAATTTTGGCCGTCATAGATAAAGCTGCCATGAAAATTCTTACGCATGTCTCTGAGTATATACCATTATGTTGTGTTTATAACTAGTAGGCGTATTGTCAGTCCATGTCTGTAATTTTAATGGATAATGCCGAAGAGTTTTCTGGAGTGGCTATTCAGTTTAGACTGACCTGCAGGGTTTGACAGTTCTTCAGTTCTTGCTGCCACACACCATTACTAACACTTGGTAAGGTAAAATTTCATTCTTTTTAAAGAAAAAATGTACCCTTTTGGTACATGTCTTATTGGGATTTTAATTGGCATTTTCCTAATAATTTATGAAGCAATTCCTATATCAATTGTCCATTTGTATACCCTCATTTATGAAGGGCCTATTCAACTTTCCTGCCCATTTTTCCACTGAATTATCTTTTTATTTTTGATTTATAGGAGTTTTTTACTATAGTCTGAACATGAGTCCTTTGTTGATTATAGTTTAGCGATATAAAACAATCTGTGGATTGCTTTTTGGACTCTGTTTAATCAATAAAAAATTAACATTTTAATGTAATCTGAATTATAATTTTTTAAGATTGTTTTTTTAATGTGCTCGGTTTAAGAAGGCATATAGATTTTTTTGTACACTATCTTTTAGGGATCTAAAATTCCCAAAAGAGAAGTCAGATAGAGTGACACCCTGCTCACACAAACACGGATACGTACACACAATCCTGAATTGCAGGATTCAGGATTCGTATTGTGGGTTCAAGTTTAACTCATTTATTCAAGGTCATTTGACCTTATCTCACTTCCCATTTGATAAATGTTTTTGAAGTTTACCTATTTTTAAGAAATACTTGCCTGTTTATTGGGGATAGACTGGGTGGCTGGTAAGTAATACTTTTATTTGTGGAGGTTAACGATGATTCTAGTTTGAAAATGTTCTAAACATTGAGGTTCATGAGAGAAAAAATACAAATGGGGCACAATCCTAGTGAACAGGAGACCACAAACTAGGTGACAGTACTGGGCTGGATACCAATTTCAGTAGGCAGTAGATTTGTTTTAAAATTATTTGAGGAAATTATTAAAATAAATCTCCAATAAACCTACATTGTGAGGTAAAAAGACTCAAGACACATTTCAATCTCTAATATCAAGGTAGCTTTGAAATAGTGATAGGAAAGGGTCATTAATGCCTTGGCTATGTGATTCTTATGGAAAGAGTGAATGATGGCTCTATAGTCTTTATTGAAGCCAGATATGGTACTTTCTAAAATCATATTTAGTCTTATTCTATTCCTAGCTAATAGCTCTAACACCATGTAATGTTCATATATTTTTAATTTTTTTATTTGAGAATTCAACATCATTTTTAAAATATACCTTTTTGTCATATATTTGTGAGAATTTCAACCATTCTCTTAATTATTGTTGTGGTATAATAGGATATAATGTCTAATCAATGTTCACTGTTACTCCTGCCTAAACAGTCCTCCCTTCATATACAAAAGGAAGAAACAGACACAATTTGCATAACGCTTTAATGTAGTCATGCTGAGTAACATGATCCACAGATAATCAACCTTGTTAAAGATAATGGTGTACTAATTTGTTACAGAGCGCTGTGTTACATTGTTTGGAGCGGGGAAGAGAGAAGAAAAGATGTTTCTATGGAATTTAGGGTGCTTTAAGCAACAAAAGAAAAAGAGATAATGTGTTAGTCCATTTTGTGTTGCTATAAAGGGATGCTTGAGACTGGGTCATTTATTTGGCTCACAATTCTGAAGGTTCAAAAGGACCTCGGGCTGCTTCTACTCAATGCAGAAGAGGAAGGGGAGCCAGTGGGTGCAGAGATCATATGGTAAGGAAGGAGGTGGGGGCTCCAGGCTCTTTTTAATAACCAGTTCTCACGGGAGCTAATAGAGTGATAACTCACTCATCCCTGAGGGTGGGCATTAATCTATGCATAAGGGGTCCACCCCACAACCGAAACATCTTCCATTAGGCCCCACTTCCAACATTGGGGATCATATTTTAACATGAGGTTTGGAGGGGACAAACAGCCAGACTATAACAAATAATCATTATTAGAGCTGTGTTTAAAGACAAATTTTGTATGGAAATATTTCTTCTGATTAAATGTAACATAGAGGTCAAATGTGGAAAGTCAAGTATAGTATTCTGGACCTGCTGGTCTACGCTCTGTAACTTGTCCATTTTCAGAGTCCTCTGAAGTAGCTCCTGGAGCTCCTGGTGCTATGTGGAATGCAGCTTGATACTCACTGAATTACTTACTATATAAAAATGGTGTCAAGGTAGAAGTAGCTGAAGTCTCTACTTAGAGAAAAAAATTCTCTGAGAAGACCATTATAGAGAAATACAGAAAGCAGGTGTATAGCATATGAATAAATGGAAACAGTATGAGTTCGTTAATTTACTGTTCCATGATCCTGAACAAGAATGTTAAGCTCTCTGAACTCTAGTTTTCAACATACGTGATTACAGATAACACATCTACCTCAAAGGGGAGTCATAAGGGGAATTGAGTTAATGTATATTAAAAGTGCTTTGTCTAAAAAGAAATAAGCAATGTAAGGCAATAGTATCCTAAGTATTGGGAAAACAATTTGCTTGACATGCTATTATTGATCCTATGACTTCTGATATTATCTAATAGACTAGGAGTCAGCAAACTTTTTCTGTAAAGGACCAGTAGTAAATATTTTAGGCTTTGAGGGCTGTGTCATATTTGTTAGTCACAGCTACTCAACTCATGTTGTAGCATAAAAACCATCATAGGCAATATGTAAACAAGTAAGGTGGCTGTTTTCCAATAAAACAATGTTTACAAAAATAGGCAGCTGGCAGAATTTGCCCAGTGAACCACAGTTTGCTAACTCCCGTAGTAGATCCTTTCAGACTCAACGTGTAGTTCACAGACCTCCAGCAGCAGCATTAGCTGAGATCAGGAAAGCTACATAAATTGTGAGGTTTAATGCAAAATGAAAACACAGGACCCCGTGTTCATAAATTACTAAGAATACTGAAATGCTGACAGCAGAGCATTATTTCAAGTGTGAGATTCTCATGCAACTGCACAGGACACACATCCATGAATCCAGTCCTGCCTGGGAGCTTGTTAAAAAAGCAAAACCTCAGGCCCTATCATTGACCTGTTGAATCACAATTTTCATACCAATAAGGTCCCTAGATGAGTCACATGTACATATGTTTTTGAAGGCATTGATAGACTAAAATGATTTTAAACAGGTATTTTTGGCTTGGCCAAGTAATTACTTCTATTTTTGAGAGATCTACTTTGAAATTCTTACAAACCTGCTTAGAACATAATTGAAAAATTAGCATAGTTGACAAACATTCTCTTGTATTATCTAAGTGATCTCCTGATTAAATTATTTCCTATATATTCTTAGTTTCTTCTCTCATTCTCATTGCATCTAATTGGTTACTGAGTACCTGTCCTCCTCTGTCAGAGCATTTCTCAGGCTGGTAACACATCTCAGGAAAGTGCAGTAGTTGAGAATGTTGCTTCTGGAGCCTGACTGCTTGGGTTTGTATGATGGCTCCATTTCTTCCCAGCTGTTGGTGTTTGGCAGGTCACTTACTACATGTATCTGTTGCAGTTCTTTCTTCTCTTAGAGAGGATAATAACTCATAGCATTACTGTGAGGATTAAATGAGTTTTTATATGGAAATAATTAGCGTCTGATGCATGGTAAACACTTATAAGTAGTAGATAACATCATCTATCAATTTCCATCATCTTTATAATTCTTCTGGCCCTCATAATCAGTTGTCTGAGCTCTTGCAACATTGACTGTTCTCAATGTCATGTGGAATTAGGATTAGCAGCACAGTTTGGGGAGCAAAGTTAGCCATGCTGCTACAGTACAGAAATAGCAAGAGGGATATATATATATATATATATATATATATATATAAAATATATAAATTTATAATATATACATTTTTTTGTGAGCATGATATAATGGAGGCCAGATAAGTTTCTCAAGAATGAAATCAGCATGTAGGGAGCAAGCCCAAGAAATTGAGTTCAATAAATTCATTGGAGTCCAAGGGGACCTTGAGATTCATGGTGAATGAGATCTAAGACAGACATCAGCAAACTATAGTCACTGGACCAAATCTAGCTATTTTATAAATAATATTTTATAAACAAAGTTTTATTGGAAACACAGCCATGTTCATCTTTTAGTTTTTTTCAGTGGCTGCTTTTGCACTACCATGCCAGAGTGGAGTAGTTATAAAACAGACCATGTGGCCTACAAAACCTAAAATATTTAGTATCCGTCCCCTTTATAAGGAGAAAAAAATATTGGCTTCAGAGTTTGACAGAATGCAGGGCAGAATTGTTGGGATTTTCAGGTAGAACACGGTCATTGACAAAATCTTCCAAAATAGGACTGAGAAGAATAAAGCTGGAAAGAAACCCAAGTCATCTGGCTAAGAACCAGGCCCGATAGTGTGAGTAGGCACTGGGCCAGAAAGGCCAGAATATTTAGGGAGTTTGCTGTTTATCTTCATTACTGAATCAGTTGGTGACTCAATCCTTTTATATACGGAGCAAAAAACACTTCTAATGAATGTTATTATCAGTCTGACGAATGCTGTTGACTTGCGGGAGGCATAGGGAATTTGGCAGAAGGCTTGGTGATTATTCTATGGTTAGGGTACCACAACTATCATCCTAAAATAGTCCAATTGTGCAACCTTATTTTCACATCGCCTTGTTATAAGATAAAAAATCTTTGACATGACATACAAAATGTTCTTTGGAAAGTCTTACAAATTTAGCATTCAAGAGACAGCTTTGTATATGAAAATATCTAGTTTTGAATTCAGCTTTTGCAGATGTTTTTCTTACACCCTGAAAATTTTTTCTTTGCCCTTCTCCTTATAACAGGTTAAAATTCATCTTATAAAAAGCCAGCTTCAAATACCATCTGTTCTGGAAATCCTTTCAATAGTCTTGCAGGCATAATTAGTTATTCCTTTCACTGTAAGTAGAGATCATGTTATAATCCAGGGAGTTAGTGGACACATGAAGCAGAAATCCAACATAGCCACAGGACATTGTCTAGGAGTGAATGTCTTTTACATATGGCAAGCCAAGGTAACAGAGACTCCTCCCAGAGTTGGTAGGCATACAAAGCAGACACCTACCATTCCCTGGGCCTCATCCCAAGAGTAATATCACAAAGTTAAGCTTGTATAGTAGCTGTTCTTTCCTGAGTGGAAATGTTCAACAAGCAGGTACCTTCCAGAATGTGTTAACAGATAACACCATCTGGCATCCTTTGCAGTGGTATCATAAGTTAGTAGACAGTGCCCTCTCAGAACAATATGGAGAAATGTCACTCAATGAAATAGACATTTTGCAAGAAAGAGGATAGCAAATGAATTCAATTGGGGAAAGTCTCCCATTGCAGCAAACACATAGAAGATGTTGAAAGCTTTCTATTCTCCCTGATCACCATTGCTATGATGAGAATGTGTTCGCTTCAAAATTCAGGTATTGCTATTGTGATAATATTGAGAGGTGAGGCCTTTAAGAAGTCATTCTGCCATGAAATCTTCCTTATGAATGCAATTAAGGCCCTTATAAAAGAGACTCCATGCAGTGTCTGGTCGCTTGCCCTTCTGCCTTCTGCCATTTGAGGACTCAACATAAAGGTCTTCCCTAGATGCTGTGCCTTGATCGTTGATGTCCCAGGCCTCCAGAACTGTAAGAAAATAAATTTCTGTGTTTTTTAAATAAATTACCCAGTCTGTGCTATTTTGTCATCACAGCACAAACAAGAACAACCATTGAGGTTATCACTCCACTCTTGGGAATGGGAATTCCTGATTCAGATCAAGGACAAACTACTGAACAATGGCCATGGGTGACTTAATCTTCACTGGAAAAAAACAAAATAGTGACATTTTTCCACATTCAGAACTCTCATGTCACAATCTCTTGTCCTTTCTGTTCCACACCATCATTTCAGTTGGTCTTGCCTTCTTTTCTCTTTGATCTTAATGTGTGGTAGAGGGAAGAGGTTCCCATTCATTTATTTAAACTTATTCCTGTTCCTCCAGCCCCTTTCTCCATATATTAAGGTCAAGGTGAGTCCAAGATGGATCCCAAGAATGA
>CAUYRT010088553.1:0-12931 GCA_963574885.1 Lepilemur ruficaudatus
TCTCAAACTCCTAGGCTCAAGCGATCCTCCTGCCTCAGCTTCCCGAGTAGCTGGGACTACAGGCATGTGCCACCATGCCCGGCTAATTTTTTCTATATATTTTTAGTTGTCCAATTAATTTCTTTCTATTTTTAGTAGAGACGGGGTCTTGCTCTTGCTCAGGCTGATTTCGAACTCCTGACCTTGAGCAATCCTCCCGCCTCGGCCTCCCAGAGTGCTAGGATTACAGGCGTGAGCCACTGCGCCCGGCCTGAAAGAAGATTATTTTTTACAGATGAGTTGAAATCATACTTTACAGCATTCAGTACATTGTCATTTGATATTCTAATGTGTAATCTATTTATATTTTTTAGTTCTGGCTCTCCTAACTTCTTACTGAGTTCAGTTAAAAGATACAAGACCATCTGCTATGAATCTGTTGGGGGGAAAACTAAGCTTATACCTAACTCATAACTAAAATATTAATTTTGTAAAAAATTTCTTTTTAACACTAGCTATAATGACTAAAACATTATATTTCATAGTAGAAATACCATCTGGGTTTTTGTCAAGTAATATTTTGGAGAGAACCAGATTTAGGGTTAGGACCTAGACAAGGAAATGAAAATAATGGAGGAGTAGGGGAAGAAATACTGGGACCCTTTGAATTTTTTTTTTTAGGCACTTAAAGGTCTATATTAACTGTATAGCTGCTAAAAACTTTAAATCAGGGGTCCCAAACCTATGGTGAACTGTATAATAATTTTGTTATAGCAAGTGTTACAGCAGTGGTTCTGAGGACGAACTGAGTGGCACACAGAGAGTCAGAGAATCAAGGTTATTCAGTGGTGGGCTCAGGGGTCTTGCCACCAAATTCTGAGCCTCGTCTACCCGATTTTCCCCACTTTTATTAGGTTGGGGCCGTTGGAGGGGTGGGGTCTCAGGTGGCTAATGCGCCAGGTAATAGGTTAGTATTGTGTTGATGCACCAGGTAATAAGTTAGTATTATGTTGATGAGGGTCTTGAGGGAGTGGGGTCTCAGGTGGCTGATGCGCCAGGTAATAGATGGGGGTCTTCCTTATCATTTCGCCCTTTGATGTCCTTATATGTCTATTATAGGGCATCATTTCTCAGTGGGTGATAGCCTCGTAAGGCCATTATGTGAGCTGTTGTTCTCTGGGTTATAGTTGTCTCTATGAATTTTATAATCGTGCTCAGTATGTAGGGGCCTACAGTGACAAGGAGGAGAATGATTATTAGTGGCCTGGCCAGAGGTAGTGGTCATGAAGTCCATTGTCCTAAGTCAAAACCCCAGGTTTGTTTTAATTCCTTGTTTTTTTTCTGAATATTTTCTCTTAGCTCTCTGACTTTTGTGGTTACTACTACTTTATGTAGTAGTAGCACTCTTCCCCTAGGAATATACAGGTTCCCCCCTTTTCACCAGTGAGTAGGTCTAAGGCCCGTCTATTCCGTAAGGTTAGTGTTGTTAGTGAGTTTAGTTGACTCTGGAGGGACAGTAGGGAATCTGCTACTCGTTTTATGTCTTTATTTAATTTTGGGGATAACTTGTGGTAGATGCTCAGGGATGTTCCTAGGCCACCTACTCTTGTTCTTATCCCAGCAATAATTTCTTCCCCTATGAGGATCGATGCTAGTAAGGCCCATCTATTCTGAGTGTTTGGGTGGGAGCTTAGTGTAGCCTCCAGTTGCTGGGTTTTAAAGATAGAAACATCTGGAGTGAGGAAGACCTGGACCCAGGTCCCAGTCCAGTTTCTTGGGAGGCAGAGGTAGGCAATGTCTCAACAAAGAAAGAATATGTCATCCTGGGAGTAGGTGGCAGTGTCATTATCGAGTAAGATTTGGTTATTTGTGTAGAGTTTACCCGGTATGAATCCCAATATTTTATTTTCTCCTGTATTAGTAATGTAAGTGATATTTAGGTGGGAAGTTATGGCTAAGTGGACATTATATGTTACTGGGCCCATCAGGGATGTTTTCTTTGGGCCTGGGATCAAGATGCTGGAGTTCCAGCCCAGAGGCACAGGGACCCCAATATAGACTCGTTTCTGGAGGGGTAAACAGACCCAACATGAAGTATGGTTGGGTAGGGCCTGGAGGGTCATACTGAGGAACCAGGTTATTAGGGGAGAGGTTTCTAAGGGTTCAGTGATTTTTCGTATGCCAGTAAGATCTGGGCTCTTATAAGTTGACTCTGTTACTGAGGCTATTTTAATAATACCCTCAGTATTTATTTATATTTATTTAATATTTACTGAGCCTTTGTGTCTTCAAGCTGTTGGAGTTTAGTCTGGTCTTGGACTCCTCCCCCATCAGACATCCCCCAGGGGGTGTAATAAGTCGAACAAGCTAGTTTGCCTCTTGGGGCTATACAGATTTGAATATCACCTGTAATGGTACCAGTCCAGCATTTTTCCCCCACTGTGGTATACCTGAGTCTGACTATGACATGTCTTTGGCATATCAGTGTGGACTGTGAAACTTCCCGTGGTCCAGAAGCCTCTTGTAATCCCATTAGTGGAGGGACTCCAAGTCCTAGTATAATAAGTCTCAGGGCAGGCTTTTTCTGCCACAGTTGTTAGGGTGAGTGTACAAACCAGGAGGAGGGTAGGGACTGACCCAGGAGTAGACATCCTATAATGAGCCAAAATATCACAGTTAGAGATACCCTCTGCAGTCCAGTCCAATGTCCCGGAGCTACCGAGAAGAGTCCAATCCCTAGTAAAGTCACTATAACCCCAATGAGACCCAGGGCCAGTGGTCCCATTTACTTCTGTTCAGTCCTGGGTGTGGCTGTCTTCATTGGGAGATGGTTAAGCTGGATATTTAGTGGGTTCTGCTAGTCCTGACATGTAGTCCAGAGATTAGTTTCGTTGTCTGGTTTAGCCTTTTTTACCCGGGAGTGATGGAGCCACAGAGTGATACCTGTAACTTTAATAGCAGTGGGGGTAACTAGTATCACAATATGGGGACCCTTCCAGGTGGGCTTTAGGGGTGTTCTTTTCCAGTCCTTTACCCAGACTGGATCCTCAGGTTGGTGGGGGTGAACAGGGAGACCCAGGGTGATAAGGGTTTTTTCTAGGATGGTGTGATGAATATGGTGCATAGTTTTGGCTAAGGCTTGGAGGTGTGTGTTTATATTTAATTTCCCTAGTGGTCTATTGTCTCCCTTTAATCGCTTGATGAGTTGGGAAGGTCTACCGAACAGGATTTCAAAGGGTGAATATCCTGTGGGCCCCGGTGTGCACCTGACCCTGAACAGGGCTGGGTTTAGCATGTCTACCCAGGGTAATTGTGTTTCCTGACATAGCTTCACTAGAGTGGTTTTGTGGGTCCGGTTCATATGTTCTACTTTCTCTGAGCTTTGTGGCCTGTAGGCTGTATGTAGTTTTTATTTGATTTTTAATGTCTTGGTGAGGGTTTGTATGACCTCTGCAGTGAAGCTTGGTCCGTTGTCACTGTCAAAGGAGAATGGTAGACCATACCTGGGGATGATTTCTCTCAGTAGAAACTTTGTCACTTCCCTAGACTTTTCGGTTTGGGTAGGGACTGCCTCGAACCAGCCTGAGGAGGTGTATATCACTACCAGCAGGTATTTATAGCCCCGACATAGTTTTACTTCTGTGAAATCAATTTCCACATTTTCAAATGGGGAGGTTCTGGTGTACTGAATTTCTGAGGTGGGTCTCGGCCTGACCTCTGCATTGTTTTTAGCACAGGTCTGGCAGCGGGTGCTGACTGCCGTAGCAATGGACGGAAGTTTGGAGATGTAGTAGTACCAGGCAAGTAGCTGCCTGAGGGCTGTTTTTTCTAAGTGACTCCGGTTGTGATGTTGGGAGACAATGTTTACTGGGGATAAAGATGTTATGGTTCCGTAGGTGCCACCACGCATCTGCGTCCTTCTTGGCCTTCTCCTGCTCTGCCCACTGGTTCTCTTCTAGGATATATTTTGGTTCATTGGGCCACTTGGGTGCCAATAAGATTTGGCACTGGGTTTGAGTGTTGTCCTCTGAACATCCTCGGGTGGCTGCATTTTTGGCTGCTTGTTCTGTCAGGCAATTGCCAGTGGCAATTGGATCTGTGCCCTTTTGGTGCCCTCGACAGTGGATGACCGCAATTTCTTTTGGCTCTCAAACTGCCTATAGCAGTTGGAGGATTTCGTTCCCATTTTTGATCTCTTTTCCACCTGCAGTCAGCAGTCCCTTCTCCCTGTATATTGTCCCGTGGATATGTATTGTGACAAACGCATACTTAGAGTCTATGTATATGTTGTCTTCTTATCCAGGGCATGTCTAAGGGCTTGGATGAGGGCCCATAGCTCCACTCTTTGTGCCGACCACCCTTGGGGCAAGGGAGCTGATGTGATGACTTCATCGACTGTGTTGACTGAGAAGCCCACCAGTCGTTTCCCGGTCTGTATAAAATTACTGCCATCCGTGTAGAGTTCTAAGTCCAGTGCTGGTAGAGGACTATTTTTCAGGTCTGGCCAGTTGGCATAGACCTCCTCTACTGCCTCGGTATAATCATGGTCTGGGGGCCCTGGCTCGGTGGGTAGGAGGGTGGCGGGATTTAAGGTCCATACAGTCTCCAGGGTGACCTGCAGATTTTTGCATAGCAGTCCTTGGTATTGTGTTAACCAGTTGTTTGAGAGTTACTGGTGCCCTGAGGTGTTTATTAGAGATATTACTGTATGAGGGACTTGCACATGGAGGTTCTGTGCCAGTGAGAGTTTGTTTTCTTGACTAGCAGGATGGTGGCTGCCAGTGTGCAGAGGCAAGGTGGCCATCCTGCTGCTACCAGATCCATTTGTTTTGACAAATAAGCCACTGGTCTCTGCCACGGGCCCACAGTTTGAGTCAAAACCCACATAGCCACTTGTTTCTTCTCGTGTACAAACAGGTTAAAGTCTTTGGTGTGGTCTGGTAGCCCTAGTGCAGGGGCTCTTTTTAGTAAGTCTTTTTTTCCTGGAAAGCTCTTTCCTGACTCTAGGCCCATTCTAATTTTTTGTTTTTAGGCCCCCGCAGGACTTTGTACAGAGGCTTGGCCTTTAGGGAGAACCCCGGGATCCAGATGTGGCAGAATCCGGCCTATCCAAGGAATTCTCTGAGTTGTCTCTGACTGGTCGGCCTGGGAATTGTATGGATGGTGTGTTTCTGCTCATGTCCCAGTGTCCGGTGCCCCTGAGTTATGTGGAAACTGAGATACTTCACCTGTTGCCTGCAGATCTGTGCCTTTTTCCAGTAGACTTTGTATCCTTTGTCAGTGAGCGACTGGAGCAGGCACCCAGTTCCTTGGTGGCAGTCTTCTCTGGTTGGGCTTGCTAGGAGGTCATCAACGTACTGTAGAAGTGTGTAGTGGGTTTCTTTTCTCAGAAAGGATATGAGGTCAGTGGCTAGAGCCTCCCCGAATAGAGTTGGTGAATTTTTAAATCCCTATGGTAGTCGTGTCCAGGTCAGCTGGGTTTTTCTTCTAGTCTGAGGATCCTCTCACTCGAAGGTGAACAGGGGCTGGCTTTTCAGAGGGAGCCACGTGTAAAAGAAAGTATTTTTTAAGTCCAGGCAGGAGAACCAGGCAGCATCAAGAGGAATGAGGCCCAGGAGGGTGTATGGATTTGGTACCACTGGGTGGAGAGTCACTGTAGTCTCATTGATCAGTCGCAGGTCTTGGATGGGCCGGTATCCACCTCCGTTGGGGGGCTTTTAGACTGGCAGGAGGGGAGTGTTCCATGGGGATTGGCACTCCACCCAAATCCCCTCCTGCTTGAGACTATTGATGTGTTCCTGAATTTTCTCTCGAGCCGCTTTGGAGATGGGGTACTGTCATCTCCTGGTCGGTTGGACTACCGGTTTTATCTTGATCACCAGGGGTGCATGTTGGTATATAAGACCCAAAGGGGTTGTCCTCCACCCATACCAACAGAAAATCCTGCCGGAAGTCAGGCGGGTTCTGTTCCTCTTTGGCCTCGTCATATGGCTTCTATTCCGATTCCCGGGGCAGGGTGACCGCCATTATGAGAGTCTCTGGGGCACTGAGCGTGAGGCTCACGGTCCCTTCCGGGTGGAAGGTGATCTGGGCTTCCAGTTTGCTCAGGAGATCTTGACCTAGGAGGGTAATGGGGCAGTCAGGTATGTATAGGAATTTATGTCTTCTCTGATGGCTCCCCATCTGGCATATTCAGGATTGGCAGAAGGGTCAAACTACTCAAGTTCCAGTGGCTCCCACAATGGTGGTTTCCCATTTTGTAAGTGGAGCCACCAGGGTTGTTACCACTGAGTGTTCTGCCCCAATGTCTACCATGAATGTTATTGGTCGGCCCTCTACTTCCATTATGACCTGTAGGCTCCCTGGGACCAAGAGTCAGGGAACCCATTTGGTCCTATTCTGAGTCGACCCCAGTGAAACTGATGAGGTCCTGGGTCTCCGGCTCCTGCTGGAAGCCCCTGGGCAGGTTCCTGTTTGGCGGTGGGTGGGGTTTTTTTGCTGTTGTTTTTGGGCCATTTATACTTCCAGTGACCAATCTCCTTACAATAGGCACACTAGTCAGGCTTCAGGTTCCCTTGTCTCTTGGATCCTCCTTCCCGTGGCAGGCCAGGTCTCTTGCCTGGGTCAGGTCTTCCGAGGGCAGTGGCCAGGAGAGTGGCTTTCTGTTTCGTTTTCTTGTCATTCTCCCTCTGGGCGATCCGGTCTCGATTGACATAGACCTTCTGGGTCACTTCAGTCAGTTGTGTGATGTTCATTCCTGCAAACCAGTCAAGTTTCTGGAGTTTCCATCGGATGTCAGTATAGGACTGCCCAACAAATGCGGCATTTACCATCCGCTGATTTTCGGCCACCTTTGGGTAGAAGGGTGTGTACACTCAGTAGGCCTCACAAAGGCACTCGTAGAATTTGCTCCGTGATTTCTCCAGCTTCTGGGTGATCAGAGCGACTTTGTTCATGTTGGTTGGTTTTCTGGCTCCCTCCTGGACCGTGGAGGAGAGCTTCCCGATACCTTCCAAGTGCCTCGTGTCGCTTGGGGAGTTCAAATTCCAATCTGGGTTGGTCTCAGGTGTTGCTTTCTGTGCCCACCGCTCCATGTCCAAGGTCCCTACTGGAGCCTGGTCTTTGAGTCACCTCTGGGTCCCAGCTACAATCTTCCGTGTTAAAAAGGGTCAGAAGGAGCTGGCAGCAGTCTTCCCAAGTGGGATGGTGGGTTTGAAAGATGGATTCCAGGAGGTCAGTGAGGGTCTGAGGTTTTCTGGAGTGTGGCAGAGTGTGGTGCTTCCAGTTCAGAAGGTCAGTGGTGGAGAAGGGCTGGTAGTACAGGACTGGCTGACCTGGCTGAATGGACTCATCACCTGTAACGTGCACCAGACCACCTCACGCAGGGGCATCTGGAGGGCCAGAGTTGGGGCCTGAGCTGACTGTAGCCAGCGGGTGATGGGAGTGTCGGCACCTGGTTGGTCCGGAACTGGCGGCAGGGAGACTGACGGTGGCAGGGTGTCTGATGGATTTGGGGGTACTTCAGGAGGTGTCACGGTAGGGTTGTAGGGTGGTGGTGGTGGTGGATCTCCTTCAGGAGTTTCCTGATAGATGGATTTGGACAGTTTGGAGTCTCTGGTTCTTTGGGCCACAAAAATCCTGCCCTGTCCCATATTATCACAGAACCGGACCCAAGGGGGGCATGGTCTGAGTAATCTTTAGCCATAAATCTATGTAAAGGAATTGATCAGGGTAGGCCAGGAGTCCCAGTCATAACTGCTTGCATAGTGGGGAGGTCTAAGTTTCCTGTTGTGGGCCAGTCAACCCCGAATGTGGGCCATTCGTGTTCACAGAGGGCCCTAAGTCTGCTGGGACTCAGTGTTACACTGTAATCTCCTGTGAAACCCTTTTAAAAGTTCTCTAATATGTATTTAAGGACTGTAGGCTTGGATTTTATGCTACTCATTCTAGACCCTTGAACGGTGTTGCAGCTTAATAGACAAAGGGGGGGTGTATTTTCTCAGGTATCTGCCTGGCTGCATCCCTCAAGGGAACTTAGGCACGTCTTGGCTAAAGTGTGCCCGTATAAATCCCAGGCTTGGTTGCTTCTCTCTTTTCAGAGGAGTGAATCACCATTATGCCTTATGCCACTGCCGCAGAACTGTAGGTGAGGACCCACTCAGGTTCCGTAGCCGTAGCCATGAAACCATAAACAGTCACTTTTTACTGACTCTTTCAGACAGGAAGAGGTTACACATTCCCACCTGGGGAATTCCCTGCACTCAGGAGGTGATCAAGCTCCTCTTTCATCCTCTGTTGGGCCTGACTCGGATGGGTCCCAGCACCTTACCTGGTCCGATGCCTCCATACTTGATTTGACTTGTCCATCCCTCCAGCATGTCCCTGCGAGTTCGGGACCTTGCGGCCAGTGGGAGCTCCCGAGGAGTGAAGATATTTTGCAAAATGGCAGTTGGCGCTGGTTTGCTTCTGTCGCAGAGGTCCTGCTGGTCGCTGCACCTGTCCCTGAACCGGTGGCTTCAAGGGGTCAGCACGGTCGGTTTTCCCAGCCAGGGAACCCAAATTTTACAGCAAGTGTTACAGCGGTGGTTCCAAGGACAAACCGAGCTGCACACGGAGGGTCAGAAAATCAAGGTTTATTCGCCGGCGGGCTTAGAGGAGTCTTGCCACCAAATTCTGAGCTCCGTCTACCCGATTTTTCCCACTTTTATTAGGTTGGGGTGGTACAACGGGTGGGGTCTTAGGTGGCTAACGTGCCAGGTAATAGGTTAGTTGATGTGCAGGGTAATAGGTTTAGTATTATGTTGATGTGCCAGGTAATAGGTTAGTATTACATTGATGAGGGTCTTCTGAGAGGTGGGGGTCTCAGGTGGCTGATGTGCCAGGTAATATATCAATTTCACTATGTATTACAGTGTAATAATAATAGAAATAAAGTGCACAATAAATATAATGCACTTGAATCATCCCCAAACCATCCCCCCACTCCCTAGCACATGGAAAAATTGTCTTCCATGAAAACAATCCCTTGTGCCAAAAAAGTTGGGGACTGCTGCTTTAAATTACCTTTTGTATTACCTGACAGTGTTCTTATCTGGAAGCAGGTAAGATATTTGGGTCCTCTGTCAGTGCCCCATCAAAATTTTGTTTCTGTATGTATTCCTAGCTAAAATACAACTTTTTTCCATTGATTCCCATCAACCTATATAAAGTCATGTACAAAAGAAACTTCAAAAATAGAAATCTGAAAGGCTGTGTTATATTCTTAGTCATACAGCTAGTTAATAGCAGGTGAAAACTAATTCAGTCTCTCATTCTAGTGCTTTTTACAACTTTTTTTTTTTTTTTTGAGACAGAGTCTCACTTTGTTGCCCTGGCTAGAGTGCCATGGTGTCAGCCTAGCTCACAGCAACCTCAAACTCCTGGGCTCAAGCCATCCTTCTGCCTCAGCCTCCCGAGTAGCTGGGACTACAGGCACATGCCACCATACCCGGATAATTTTTCTATGTATTTTTAGTTGGCCAATTAATTTCTTTCTATTTATAATAGAGACGAGGTCTCACTCTTGCTCAGGCTGGTTTCGAACTCCTGACCTTCAGCAATCCGCCCGCCTCGGCCTCCCAGAGTGCTAGGATTACAGGCGTGAGCCACCGTGCTCAGCCTGATTTTTACAGCTCTTAACTACTTTTGGAATTAAGAATCAGTATAAACCCATATTTAACAACCAACCAATGAAAATACATTTGTTTCATATTCTAATCAGTTAAAGAAGAAGAAAGACAAAGAGTTTAAAAAAGAAAAGGAAAGAGAGGAATATACAAGTCCCCAAGTTTTTTCAGCTGTGCCTTGGTTCCCTTTCCTACCAGAACTAGCTCCTAAGTTCCAATTCCTTGCCCGAACACTTACTTTAATTCTTGGCATGTAGTGAGTGTTCAGTAAACATTAGTTCTTGTCCCAGTCACCTTCCTTACAGCCAAGATCATCTGCTCACCTGACCTCGGATTTAACATCTACTCCCTGAGATTGGCTTTCCCTCTAGGCCTTCACCCTGAGACAAGCTGAAAAACATCTGTACTATCACCAGTTTCTTCTCCCACTTTTAGAATTGGCTATAGATCATTTATTTCTGGGGTTCCAAAAACCATGTCTCAAATAGTGGGGGTGAAGGTAGGGTGGGTGTCTAAAGAAACATTTATTTAGCATCTCTTGTGAATCAGACATGTTTCTTATATATGTCAAGCCTTCTTTCCAAGAGAAAGTCTCTCATTCAGAACTGTGGCTGTTTTAAGAACTAACTGTCATGAAATACTGGGTAGACTTAGATTTGAATCCTGGCTCTGACACTTACTAACTGTGTGATTTAGGGCAAACTGCTTAACCTCTCCAAGCCTCAAGCATCACTTTTAGAAAGTAGATACCATCACATTCATGTCAAATTAAGGGGAAATGCAACCTGAGGAGAATTTGGCAATATAGAGTGGCCTCTGAAAAATGATACCCCATTTTATAAATTTGTTCTCAGTGGAAAGCCACCTTCTGTAAGCACCGTGGCAACAGATTCAAGGTCCAAAAAGATCTTCAAAGACTGGTTGGTTCAACCAAATAATTGGTTAAATCTAACTAGGTAAAATGTAAATGGAGCAAGTATAAGTGTATATTGCGTCTCTTCTGGGGTCCAGCAAAGTTTCTATGTAAGTAGATCCTGGAGTAACATAGTTTAACCAGCTCCAGGTGAAAAAGAACCATGTATTTTAGTCAAAAGTTAGCTGAGCATGAGTCAGCAGTATTCCGTGACCACCATAAAATGGTGAAGACATTGTAGGCTACATTAATAAAAGATAAACATTCAAAATCAGGAGTTAAATATATTTAACACTACTGAACTCATTTAAAAATGGTTGAGATGGTAAATTTTATATTATATAATTTTTACCACAATTAAAAAAAAATAAAGTGATGACCCCATTATACTTTGTTATTGTGACACTATTAAGGTGATTCTGTTTAGGTTGCACTTTATGAGTGGCAGGGATTTAGGCAAACTAATAACAGGACTACAAATCATGCCATATGAAGGAACTGGAATTAATTCAAAAAAAGACTAAAGAGAGAAGGCAGGAATAAAGACATAATAGCTCTCTTAAAATATTGAAGGATTGCCATTTTAGAA
This sequence comes from Lepilemur ruficaudatus, assembly GCA_963574885.1. NCBI lineage: Eukaryota > Metazoa > Chordata > Mammalia > Primates > Lepilemuridae > Lepilemur > Lepilemur ruficaudatus. Next base: position 11,147 of record CAUYRT010088553.1, read on the forward strand.
GAAGGTTTATACTTACTATGTCTTCAAGGAATAGAAATAGTACCAGTGGATGCTCTAGGCTGGTGGTACTGAAAGTATGTCCCTGGACCAGCAGCAACAGCATCACCAAGAAACTTTTTATAAGTGTACATTCTTCAGCTCCATCTGAGAACTACTGAATCAGAAATTCTGGGGATGGAGTCCAGTAATCTCTTTTAACAACTCACCAGGTGATTGTGATACACATTAAAATTTAAGAACCCCTACTAAGGAAAACAGATTTCAGTTCAATGAAAACCCTTGAAAATTTGGCTACTAAAAAGATCCGTAAGCCACGAGGCTTATGGAAGGTGGCTTTCCACTGAGAACAAATTTATAAAATGGGGTATCGTTTTTCAGAGGCCACTCTATATTGCCAAATTCTCCTCAGGTTGCATTTCCCCTAAATTTGACATGAATGTGATGATCTCTACTTTCTAAAAGTGATACTTGAGGCTTGGAGAGGTTAAAAAGATAGCAGTGGTTGTCAACCCTCACTATGCAACAGAATCATTTGGAAAGCTTACTAAACAAAACAAACAAGAAACTATGACTGGAAAATACTCTCTGAGATTCTGATTAATTGGTCTGGGGTGGAGCCTGAGCATTGGTGTGTTTTAATTGGTGATTCTAATGTACCGCCAGGGTTGAGAATTAATGGTAGTGAAAGGTTGAACTAGATCACTAGATTGGCTGTTTAAGAGATTACAGCCAAACACAGGCTCCTGGGGAGCCTGTTTAAAAACTGGTTCTTGGGCCTCAACTGTAGAGATTTTTTTCCTTTGGATATTACAGGGGTACAAACGTTTAGGTTACATGTATTGCCTTTGCACCGCCAAAGTCAGAGCTACAAGTGTGCCTATAAGTGTGCACTGCACCCATTAGGTGAAAATATACTCATCCCTTTCTGTCCCTTCCCACCTGCCTGACACCTATGAATGTTACTTCCATATGTGCATGTAAGTGTTGATCAATTATTACCAATTTGATGGTAAGTACATGTGGTGCTTGTTTTTCCATTCTTGTGATATTTAGTCGAATGGGCTCCAGCTCTATCCAGGATAATACAAGAGGTGCTATATCACCACTGTTTTTCGTGGCTGAGTAGTACTCCATGGTATACATATACCACGTTTTATTTATAAAGATTTAAATAGATTTGAACTAGTGCCAAAAAATATGTACATTTATCTTCCTTCTTTTTTTTTTTTTTTCAAAAATCTCTTCAGTTTAGACTAAAGCATAATTTAGCTTGGTAAGTACCATTCTAGGTGATAAGACCCTTACATCAATCAACTTAGTCACCAAATAGATATTGGACAGCCAGTATGTATGTGTAAGAGTGTGAACTTGTCCTGTAGGGCAGTGATTCTCATCATGGTTGATCATCAGAATCACTTGTGGATGATTTGAACCACCCACAGAGATTTTGATTTTAATTCATCATGTATGATTTTGAAAAGCTGTGCATGTGAATTTGCTATGAACCACTAATTAAGAATGATTTTTACATAAGGATTTGTTCGTAAAAATTTGAATGGATTTAAGCATATTTGAATTAAGAGAGCACATTATTATTATTTTTTTTTTTGAGACAGAGTCTCACTCCCTTGCCCGGGCTAGAGTGAGTGCCGTGGCATCAGCCTAGCTCACAGCAACCTCAAACTCCTGGGCTCAAGCAATCCTTCTGCCTCAGTCTCCCGAGTAGCTGGGACTACAGGCATGTGCCACCATGCCCGGCTAATTTTTTCCTTATATTTTTAGTTG
>CAUYRT010088556.1:0-41083 GCA_963574885.1 Lepilemur ruficaudatus
TTTTTGAATGTAACAAGATAAGTCAACTTGAGTGGTAATATATTTTGGGAAATCAGCTCACTACAAATTGTGACTGTAAACATTGTACTGTAAATGTTTTGTAGTTTTCCCCCAATAAAATTCTAGGAAGAAAAAAAAAAATTAAAACTGAGGAAATCTGGCTTGAGAGTTTTTTATTCAAGCTCTGTTATTACTAATCCTTGTCTAATTTAGTAATTAGGAAAGCATAATTTCAAATTCTGCACAATGGTAGAATATTCTAATTTTACTCGAGTATTAAGTTGAGTCTTATTAATTTAAAGTAAATGAATACATGCAAAGGGAAGGGTATTATTATTTAATAATTCTTATTCCACATAATATGTATGCAAATTAAAGACAAAATGTATGTTATTGAATAGAGGTGAGAGAAGATCTAATGGTAGACCATTGAAATATTAATATATATACACACATACTTCATAGATGATCATAATAGATTTGTAGACCTTTTGCTTACAATTTTGCATAAAAATGCAATAAGCAGCTTATTTCTGGAATGATTTCTGTTTGGCTAATTTTTTTTATGATTGTCCTGTTCTTACTTCTAATATTTCTTTTGACTGTATCTCTTCCCCTGCTATCTTTCAGTATGACTAAAGAAAGAGTTGTAATTGCAATTTTAATTTTCTTTAATATAAGATTTCATGTCAACCTATTACATTTTGTTAAAAATATGCAAATAATGAGGGAGAAAATATTTGCAAACTTTAATGTGAAAGGTCAGGCAGTGAAAGCTTAATAGACTGCTATATAATGAAAATCCTAGTATATTTGCATTTGGCAGTATTAAAGTAATCCTCACAATCATAATGGTCTGGTTTCTGTGGTTTGGTCACTTCCTGCATGAGCAATTTGTTTTCATAAATGTCAGTAGAATAGCTGAATTACTATACCAGGGCAAGCGTCTGGGTTCTCTCTGCAGCATGTTAGTGTTTTTATTCCCCTTGGCAATCCTATCAACTTATAATGGTAATAGTTGCTGTTTAATAATCATTATTGGATTCTTCACCATTGCCTGTGTTATGGGTCAAAGTCAATCAATACATTGTATTCTAAATACCTCGAAGAATTGTAGTCTTAATTAGCACACTCATAATTTGTACTAATTGAAGAATTAGCAAGTTCATAGTAGTGGTCAAGAAATGTAAGCTAAGAACTTAACCTTATTGATACTACAGAAAATTAAAATAATAGCACAGTTCAAATAAGGCTAAAGGAGGAAAAAATGCTCATTCAGGATTTGATATAGTCTCATCTACAACACATTACACACCAATGTTTGCACATATAGTGAAAAGTTTTTGTACTTGCATAAGAAAAGGAAGACACACCTTAACAAGTAATTTGTTTCATGAATACTTTTTTTGAGGAAAAGGAAAGAGAAGTTTATTAATTTGCTGGCAAACGAGGAGGATGGCATTTTAATGCAGAAATTCTGCTGTATGCTAATCCAATATTTTTTTTACTATACTTCCCAAATTATCACCACATAATTTTGGAACAAACTGAAATTCTGAACCAGTTTTATGCATATTTACACACTTACGTATTGTTTCTATTGTCTCCTTCTAACAACCAATGCCTTAATCAATCAAACATATAAACCAAGAGAAATCCTATATTCAAATGTAAGGACTGTTACATTTGTTCAAAAGCTTAATTGCTTAATTCTTCAATAGGCAAACTTTCGATAGAGAAAAAGGATCAAAACCAATCCACCAAACAATAAACAAACAAAAACAATGTGAGACCCTAGATGTCAACAGGGTCATTCCTTAGCTAGCACATTATGTTCAGAGGTTTTTGTGTTGGTTTTTTAAATAAATGTATGAGAAAATCATTTGTTGTGTAGATTACACAAGAAAACTGGAGAAAAATAGGTTCTTAATATAAACAGAACAAATACATTTTATATTATATTTAATTATCACTTTGAAAAGTGTTTCAGGTATGCAGTCTCACTTGTGCATTATCTGACTTTTCGATTACATTCCTTCTTTCATTATCTTGAAACTCAGATTTCTGCCATAAATAAATTGACATCAGTTCTCAGAACATGACAGATAATTTTGTTGCTCCTAGTTTTTGTGTCTTATTCCCCATCTTCCTTTTGGTTTAGTGAATATCTACTCGACTTTTTATATTTTGCTCAAAGGTAGCCCTCCCTAGATAGGTGAGGAAGCACTCAAGGGGCTGGGTAAGACAAACACCTTTTCTTCCCTAAACTCAACAATCATGTAAGTCATAGTAAAGAAATAAATGAAGGGTCAGAAATATACCAGTGGAGATTAAGAAATGTGAGGAATGAGGAATATATGCTCAATCATAACATTTCACATCATGATAAGATCTACTAAGTGGAGAGGAAATTTAGATAAAGAGATGGTTACGACTAACCTTCTCCAAGATCTATAGCTTGAAATACAGCAGTCCTTCAGCCACTAACAGAAAAAGAATAGACCTGACATCGGTAAGGCAGAGTGAGGTAGCTCCCATTTCATCCTTGGCAGCCTACTGGAACCATCTGGAGCATTGCCTTTACTGAAAGATATGACAAAATTCTATCGCAGCTCATACAAGAAGACCAAAAAAAAAAAAGTCCCTTTTTCTACAAGTCCCATTCTTCTTTAATTGTGGCTTTTGACATTTGGCCAGGGGCTACAGCCTGTATCAATGTTGAATTTGCCTCATTCTACTTAGTCATCCAAAGCTAGATGCGCGCACGTGCGCGCGCACACACACACACCACGCACATACCCTGTTTATTCCAAAAGGAGTTGTGCCTACTCCAGGGCATTCAGACTCCTATAGATAGGAAACTACAGATGTTGTCCTGTGCTGTAGTGCCTTAAAAAGTTCCTGACAGCAGGACAGGTGAGGCTGTGGGAGAGTAAAGGGCAACTGAAAGATCAGAGCATCCTGAGTGGCATATTTTAACATCTGGAATTATTTTACAAAAACTTTTTTTTTTTTTTTTTGGTGAGGTCTGTATTAGTGAAATCACAAGAGGGTAAATATATCAGGTCCTGGTAAATAATTTGGTGTATTAGACAGAAAGGAGATGGAAGATTGTGTGTACATGACACCAATGAAATAGACATTCTGTGTTCAGGCATATTAGAGCACCAAATATGAAATCCTAAATGGTACATGCATGTGATTGAATAACATACTCCAGTGTATTCGCGATATAAATGTTCACAGATCATTTAGGTTGTTAAAACTTTAGATATCTTTGACTGTTACAAAGACCTTTGCCAATTTTGAAGGAATTGAGGATAGAAGAGAAAAGGGTTGAGGATTGTTCTATTAATAATATTAGAGTTTAAGTATGCTTGTTTTGGAAATAAGTTCTTCAAATAAGAGGGAAAATATCTATTTATTTTGGATTAATTCTTTGCAGCAATAGTCTTCGAACAGTGTGTTTTTTGTAGGCTCTGCGTTGCATATGGTTACACTATAGGAAAGAAAATCCCTGCCTTTATGTAATGTATAGCCAGGTGGAGAGTATCAATATCAAAAATAGTATCTCTCTCTCTCTCTTTCCCTCTCTCTCTGATTCTTGCTTACACATGTGTGCTCTCTCTCAATGGTGTTAAATGCATGAAAAAATATGAAGTACTATAGAGAAAATATTGAAGGAGACTAAATCAGTTTAAAATTCAGAGAAAACCACTACGGAAAATTATCTTTTATGCTAAGATATGAGATATGAGTGGAGGTCAGTTATTCTACAACAGGGAGATCTTCATCACTTACAACAATTCTCCTCCTGAGACATAAAATAAGACATAGAGCTCAAGGATGCAGTTATGGAAGGGATATAGGCAAGTATCAGTTATCTTGGTAGATTTAAATGGTTAATGTTAAATAAATTAAAAAAAAAACACTACAATTTAACTTCACTGAACTGTGGATAGTTCCAAAGATTTGTGTAAACAGACCTAGGGTAAAGAATTGTGAATAGAACAATGAAAGACAATATGTAGCCCAGAAGAGGAATATAAAGAAATTAGATGTTTTAGAATAATCTTGAATGTAGAATATAAAAGTAAAAGACATTATGCAAAAAATAAGTGCTTGAGAGGAATGTGCACAAGAGAGAGTTAAAAAATGTGTGTTGTAAAGCAAATTATTAGATCTTTTTGAATGATTCTGGATATAACATACATTAGATATTGCTATGGATTCAACAGAAGTTAGGTCAAAACTTTCCATTTGTTAGTATTGTACTTTAGGCAAATGCTTCCTTCTGAAAAGTGCTCCAAAGAATAGTGATATAAGAATTGGGGAATTATATTTAAATATTATTACAGAAATGATAAATAGAGATTTCAGTCATCAAAACAAATGCAAAAGTAGTACAAAATACAGTGTCTCCTGAGGAAAACAGTGCTTTTAAAAGAATTGGTATAAGTACTGAATTTTTATAGCGTATTGGTTATTTACATAAGCTTTGACTTAGTTTTTCAATGTAAATTCATGGAGTAAGGAAACATAAATCTGCAGTAAATCAACACAAAAGTGAATTGATTTGAAATTATTCAATTGCTTTGGTAGCATAATTTAAAAATTGACAACTAGAATATAACATGTCTCTTAATTTCTTATGTTTACTTTGCAAACTTAACACTATACAGAAACATTATTGATAATTGTTAAATTTGTTGGGAATATTCTTGAGAAAATGATCTTTTCTTTAATCTTGTAGAGATTCTTCATTCACAAAACAAATCTAATTCTGCTTTCACGGAAAGTAAAGGGAGAACAAGCTCTCGGTGTCACAGTTCTTTTCCAAAATTTATTTATTTATTTATTTTTAAGACAGGAAATAATAGACACAAGGAAAGGTGTAAAATGTCCAAGGCTGGCTCCAGCACTTCTTATTGGTGGGTGGTGAAATGAGAGAACGCTGTGAAATTGAAATGGAATTACCAGGTGCAAAAATGTGGGTTTATAGCATATGAGGGTCAGACACAGAGGAAATTAGGAATAGTGATATAATCTTGGGTGTTATTTGGAAGAGAAACTTTTTTTCCATAAATTTTAGAAAACGAAGTTAAAACTTACGGCCTATAAATTGTCATATTAGTCAGTACCACAATAATCCCTGCTGGTTAAGATTGTTTAGCTGCCCCAGATTCTTGCTTCTAAATCGCGAGGAGACAAAGTCATATGAGGTTCATTGATCCTTTTCAGAGATGGAATTGCTGAGTCAGTCATAGCTTGAATCTCTTCTATTTCAGAATTAAAAGTACCAGTTAAACTTAGTAGTAAATGTCTATATTCAGAAAACAATCCCATGCATACAGTCAGAAAATTATGCAAATATGTATGTACAAATGTGTGTCTCTGGGTCTGTGTGTGTTTCTGTGTCTGTGTGTGTGGATGGACTATCCTCATTATTTACAGATTGTGTATTAGCAAATTCTCCTACTCACTGTAATTTATTTGTAATCCCAAAACCAATACTCGCAGTGATTTCATGGTCATTTGTGAACATGTGCTAAGCAAAATCATTTGGTCTTTAAGGAGCACAAGTCTTATACATTGCTGGCAGAAGGGTAAATTGGTACTACCCCTTTGGCAAACTTGTGGCAACATTTCCTAAAATTGTGTATGTGTATATCCCTGCAATACACTCCTGGAAGCTACCCAAGGTACACATATCTGTCTACAACAAATGGCATGTATAAGAATGTTCACATCAGCATTAATCATAAAAATCTCAAAAGTGAAAAAAAAATTCAAATATCTATCAATAGAAGAATAAATACATACAGTGAGGAATATTAATAAAATAGAGTAAAATATAGCAATGAAAAATAAACTGCTGTACAGAACATCGAAGGCTCTCATAAGTATACTTAGTAGCCTTTTGATGAGTAGCAAATGTGCTTAATTTTAATATGATACAAGTTATCAATCTGATTTTATATATCCATTTGTAACCTGTTTATGTTTTCTGATGCCAATGTCTTGACAATACACTTATGTTTTCTTGCAGAAACTGTTGTTTTATGTTTTACATCTAGATAAACATTACATCTGAAGTTGATAGAAATAAGATTAATTTTCACTCAGGGTTCCTATTGACCTGGCACTATTCACTGAAGGCTTGTTTATTCTTCATAGCTGTTCAATACCCATTTGTTCTAAGTCAAGACTCTGTATGTCTGGGCTTGTTATTGATCCTATATTATGCTGCATTGGACTATTTTTCTACACTTCTGCAAAAATGCTTTCTTAATTAAACCAGTCTTTTTAATGGGTATTGTTATCTGGTACTTTAATTCCTCCTGCTTAATCTTCTTGTTTTAAATTTTCTAGGCCTTTGAATTTTTAAATAAATTTTAGAATCACCATGTCAGTTTTCACATACACAGAATTATTGATATTTTGACTGGGATTGCATTGGATATGTGGATTACCTCATTGAGAATTAACTCCTTTTTTTTTATTTCAGCATATTATGGGGCTACAGATGTTTAGGTTACATGTGTTGTCTTTGCCCCCACCATTTCCCCCACCCCGCAAGTCAGAGCTTCAAGCATGTCCATCCCCCAGATCATGCACATCACACTCATTATGTATGTATATACCCATCCCCTCCACCCCATCTGCCCAATGAATGTTATTCTTATATGTGCACTTAGGTGTTGATCAGTTAATACCAATTTGCTGGTGAGTACATGTGGTGCTTTTTCCATTCTTGGCATACTTCACTTAGTAGAATGGATTCTAGCTCTATCCAGGAAAATACAAGAGGTGCTATATTGTTTCTTATAGCTGAATAGTACGCCATGGTATACATATACCACATTGTATTAATCCACTCCTGTATTGATGGGCACTTGGGTTGTTTCCACATCTTTTCAATTGTGAATTGTGCTGCTATAAACATTTGAGTGCAGATGTCTTTTTTATAGAATGTCTTTTGTTCTTTCGGGTAGATGCCCAGTAATGGGATTGCTGGATCAAATTGTAGATCTACTTGTATCTCTTTGAGGTATCTCCATGTTGCTTTCCACAGAGGTTGAACTAGTTTGCAGTCCCACCAACAGTGTAGGAGTGTTCCTATCTCTCCGCATCCACACCAATATTTATTGTTTTGGGAGTTTTTGTAAAGGCCATTCTCACTGGAGATAAGTGATATCTGATTGTGGTTTTGATTTGCATTTCCCTCATGATTAGAGATGTTGAGCTTTTTTTCATGTTCGTTGGCCATTATTCTGTCTTCTTTTGAAAAGTTTCTGTTCATGTGCTTTGCCCATTTTTTGATAGGGTTCTTTGATTTTTTCTTGCTGATTTTCCTGAGCTCTAAATAGAATTAACTCTTTACAATTCCATGCCTTGTAATTCATGATTATTATACACCTCTCAATTTTTTGTTTTTATTTATTTTCAATAATAGTTAGAAGTTTTCCAACTAGAAACCTTATATATTTCTCTAGAAGTATTTCTGTGTATTTCATATTTTGTGTTGTCATTTTAACTTAATTTAATTTTCTAATTGTTAATGGTATACAATGGATATCTGTATATCAAACTTTAATCCAATGATCTTGCTGACTCACTTTTAATTCTTGTTTTCTATGTACAAAATTATGTTGCCTGCAAATTGTGACAATGTTATATCTTGCTTTCACCTCTTATAGCTTATATTTAATTTATTGTATTATTGAAGTAGCTAAAACCTCAGGAAAAATATCAACTTCAAGTAGTGATTACAATTGCTATTTTCTGTTTCTTATTTCTAATACCAGCAATTTGTACATTCTCACATTTTAAATCTTCCTCAAGTATCTACTTTGGGCTTGGCTAATTATTATTTATATGTTTAGATTTTATTTTATTATTTTATATTTTGAAATTATTTTATATTCATATTCCTATTGTGAAATTATTAATCTTTTATTTCTTTGGGAATGCTTTATTTAAATTCCATTTACTAGCCCTTTTCTGATTCATTATTTATTTTTGGCAGTGGAAACTCTGATTGGCAGAATTCTAAGGTCTCTAAAATTCTCTGCTTCCTAGTGTATACACGCCTTCTTCAAGTGTTCATCAAACATGAATTTCATGCTGTTATGAAGGGATTTTGCCGTTGTAATTAAAGTTCCAAGTCACTTGATTTAAGATAGGTTACCCTCAATTGATCTGACCTACTCAGGTGATTATTTTAACGATGCCAGATTTTTCCTGGAAAGAGATGTGAAGTGTAAGAAGGACTTGATGTGGGAGAGATTCTCCATCACTGGTTTGAAGATGGAGGGGTCCGCAAAGCCAGGGCCTGAAGTGCCTCTGGGAGCTGAGAGTGGCAAGAAAACAGGCAAGAAATGATCACAAGTTGCTGAATTCTGCCAACAACCTCAATGAGATTGGAATAGCACACTGAATTCCAGAGGATAACACAAGCCAGGCCAATACAATGATATTAGCTTTGTGTGACTCCATAGTAGAGAATCTAGCTATGCTATGCTAGAACTTCTGACATAGAGAATTATTAGCTGCATAGGCTATATCACCCTGAACATGCCTAGTCTCATCTGATCTTGGCTAGGCCTGGTTAGTGCTTGGGTTGGGAGGACTGTGAGGTAATAAATCACTACTACAATGCCAAGTTTGTGCTAATTTATTAGACAGCAATAGAAAACTAATACACCTACTATTATAATGGATTTTAAGCCTCTAAGCAATTGATTTAGACGAAGCTTACAAACTTTACCATTTATTCAAAAATATTTGTAATTTCCCTTGTAAATTCTTCACTCTTTTTCAGTGATTACTCAAGAAATTATAGCATACATTCTTAAACCAAGATATTGATAACGCTCTTTACAATTTCCTTGATATTATTAAGATCTTAAAAGCCTAATTACATTCACCACCCTTTGATTTTTGCCATTGTTGACATGCATTTTACTTCTGTATGCAATTTAAACTTAATAGTTATAATGATTGTTGTTATTTTGCCAGCTAATCTTCATTTAGATAGGCCTAAATCTTTAACCATTGTCTTATTCTTCATTTCCTTCTGCCTTTCTATTCTTTGTTGCTACAAAGATTTCCTAGGAAATCTTTTTATTTATTAGTGCATATCAAGGTGTTTCTTCTGTTGACATATTCTGTCTATTATTGTTTGAATGTAATGATTTTGTTTTAACTTCATTCTGGAATTATAATTATCTTCTGTATTTCACATATTTTATATGAACACATTAAAAATGTCTTTCTACTGTTATTGTATTTTTTCTAATATTTTTCTTGAAAGATATCTCCCAGTCTCATTACTGCTCCTTTAAAGGTATCTGTGTGTTTTCTCTGACTCTTTTTAAAATTTTCCTCTTTTTTGTTCTTTTTGTTTAGTTTTGTTTTAAACAATGTTCTAATGACATGCCTAAGGAAGATTTACATTGCCTCTATCCTGCTTGGAATTGTTAATTAGTTTTTGTTAACTGTGTCACAATAACTCTAACAAATTATGAAAAAATCCTGACCAAAATCCCTCTAAATCCCTTATGCCTCATTCTCCCTTTTCTCTTCTACTGCACAAATAAGTACACAAATGCTACTTTATCTTTGACCTCCTTTTTCCACTTGCATTTATTTCTGCTTTTTACTTTCCATATTTTAGTCTAAATATATCTCCAAATTCACTCTCTCCTGCATGTCTAATCTGTTGTTAAACTTATCTATTAATTCCCTTATTTAGTCATCTTACTCTTCATTTGTATATGTTTTAAAATAAATCCCAATTCTCTATGACATTTTATATGCTATTATGTTTCTTATCACAGTCACAGTTCTTTCACTGTCTTGTAATGAGTTCAATATCTGGATCGCTTGTCAGTCTCTTCCTGTTGTCTACATGTTTTCCCTTCCTTCCATTCATCAGTTTCTGACTCTCAGAGCTTAGACTCTGGTTGCTGTGTTTGAATAACTGAGAAGTAATTTGAAACTTTTTCACATATGTTATTTCTACATATAGAGTTTTATTTTGCTGTCTACAATATAGTTAGGCCACTTTATTCAAACTTGGGAATGAGCTACTTTTATGCTACCTTTCATTTGTTCATAAGTGCTCATACATTTCTGGTGTTGTATTTCACTGAGGGTATCAACTCTTTAGTCTGAGTTTTCTATTAAGACTCCTCCTCATTGGTCGGTACCGTATGTTCATTTATGCCATCTTAGTATCATGAAGCTGTTGAAATTTTTGATAGATATGTTAACTTCCTTTTTCACTATTTTTTCTACAGTTACTTACAATTCTATGTCCTACGACTGAAACAAATGAGCAAACAAATAAACTGCAAACATTTCAAAGGATAAAGCAACAAAAATGTCACCTACTGTCAAATGTCTCATTTTCTCTGGCATCTTTGGCTTCCTTGTTTTGCTCTCTGGTACACTCATATGGGTATTTTTCTGCAGATATTTAGTTCATTTCCTACAGAAATATTGGTATGAATTAAGTACATTGTCCTTTTCTAAGAATTGATTCTCTCCCCCCAACTCCACTCTTCTTTAATTTCTAGGGGAAAGGTGGTGGTTCTATTCTTTGGGGAACACTGACTAACACAGTTACCCTAATGGACAGGGAAAATTGTAGTAATTACATTTTTTCACTCATAGGAAACTTAATTGGTGACCATTCATTCATGATGTCCCTAGTACTGAAGGGCATAGACTAATAGGACATACATCTAACATTAATTGCTTGGTCCAAAGAACACTAACTTGAGGACCACAGTGGAGTTCTAGATCCTCCTCCAATTTGAAATCAGATCTATCCATGGATTCAGATTCCTTTAAATAAAAATAATCTAAGTTTGATTAAGGAAGAACTCAGTAGAAATTACACAAATAACTTTACTCTTAGGCTTTGCCAGAGGAAATTAATTCTTATCATGGTGGAAAAAGATTGGATAAAGAAAATGTGCCAATACCGTCTCTGACAGATGCTAATCCCCAGGGACCCAAAACACCACAGTAGTACATCAACCAAAGTGAGGATTTTGCACCAAGATGTAATTGAAATATTTGCCTGAGTTTATCTCATGATGGGCCAGGTGTTCTGTAATCCCACATTGTTCCTGAATAATATGCTGCAATACACAAACTTGGTAACTTGCAGAATCCCACATTGTCCTTTTACCTCTGGAGTGAAGGTCATTATAATAGGTTCAGTCAGGTGAACTTCCGTTATTACTAAGGGAGTAAACCAAAAGCAGTATCACATTCCGGGAAGAATTATAGAAAGAAATGTCAAAATCAGAAACTTAAAAAAAGATATAAGACTGCCGATTTTTCTAAAATGTATTTTTAATTTGTATTGTTTGGATAATGCAAAAATATTTGGGTCTTGGAAAATTACTAGATTATTTTAAGTTTAATCAGGTGCTATCTTTAATTGAATCTGCAGTTCCAGATGTAGACGTTTTGCTAGAGCAAACTGACAGAGTCTCTGGAAACTTTATTGAGACTATCCATCTGTCAAACACAATTTCTAAAAAACAAAAAAGAAAAAACCCATAACAGTAAATATCATGAGACACACTTGTCATTCACCTGGAAAGAATAGCAATAGACCTTTATTATTTTAATTCAGAACTACAACACCATTCAGGATTTCTATCATAAATTATTTTTCAGGGACTCTAAAAGTTTCACAGGATATTATTGATATGTTTTTCCACTGTGCTGATGAAATTAAGCTACCTTGATACGATGAGCAAGGATTTCAGGCAACTTAGATAAACAGGAGGATACCTGGTTTCTAACATAATGAGAACAATCTCAATTATATTCTACGGTCTGGCACCTCATTTAATTTCTTTGGTATGAGAAGTTTTGACAGCTGAGATATATCCTTTAAATATTAATAATAGGACAAATAGCTCTAACTTGTACTTCTTACTAATGTGAAATAGAAAAAAATTGTTTAGTGAGGCTCTTAAGATTGAGGGGTTACATATATGATTATTCTTAACTTCTCTCTAACCTAATATGAAGGCTGCCAACTTTGAGGGGAATCCAGAGCAATAGAAGACTCTAAAGTGGTCCTGGGCTACACTGAAAGAGATATGACCCACCAGATACAATATCTCTTGTGGATATGATATGCTACGTAGACTGAGACAAGCTAAGGTAAGAAATCACAATGCAAACCCCTAAAAATGTTGAAAATTATGTTCAGTTTTCAAACTATAGTTCTTCAGAGAAACTGGACCTAGCTTGCTGCTAGATTCTGGTCATGGTATGTCAAATGACCAAAATGGCATTAGCTGTCCATCATAAACAGCGTTTTGATGTTTGATATTAATTGTCACTAATCTGGATGTGGTGCTGTGTATGAGGTATCTCCTTCTATTGTACTGTCAGATTTTCCCCTTTTCATCCCTACATCTTGATGGGCAGTTCCTTAAATCCAGAAAGTTCAACGTTTGTTTACAGACTTTTCTATAAGATACTATAGCTCTTGTTGAAATGGACGGATTCAAGTCATCAGGTTAGCTTGAAGATCAGTAGGATAAGTAGAATTTCACATTCGCCAGAATTTCAAGTAGTTCATGGGGGGTTGCCCACTTTGAATAAAAAGAGAAATATCCAGAAATGGTGATCTACTCATTAATTGTCAGTAACAGTTTGCCAAAGTGATCTGATCAAAATGGCCTTAATAGATCCCCCAGCCTGACTAAATTTTAGACAGGCATCTTTCTGCCTCTAGAGCCCTTACAAAATCCAGATGGCCTAGCCACAGAGACTCCTCTCCTCACTTTGCTCAGAATATTTACTTTAAAATACTAGTAATTGTGATTTTTCTCTGCCCCTTTTAGATGTAAGTCTTTTTTAAAAAAGCTTTTTGCCAATTTACAACTCAGTACTTTCTTTCTTAAAGAACTGGGAGCCATCCCTTTGAAAGGTGACCATGAAGATAGTATCTCTACCTCTTAATCTCTGTAGGAAGGGAGGGACCTAACTTCAAAGGACCCCTAGTTCTAAATTGTAAAACTACCCACTGTCATGAAATAATAGAAAGATTACTTTTCTGGAGGTAAGATCAATTATCAAATAATAATGGCCTGTGATCTACTACACCAGCTTTTAAAATTTCTCCTATCATTTGTTTCAGCTGATGTGAGTCCAGACTGCTTTCTGTTTTTTCTCACTTATTGTAATAGCCTTGAATAAGTTTTTCTTACTTGTTTAACTTTGTCTGGTAAAATTTTTACTTTCACAGACCAAAGACTTGCAAGCAAGAAAATTATAAAATGTAATAAAATAAAGTTTGGAAAACAGGATCTTTACATGAAACTGTGAATGGCCATGTATTTTCAGAATATTTGTGCTCTTGGTGAATGTTCGTGCATGCACACACACAAATCTTCAGAAGATGCTTTCAATAATTAGTTGAAGAAGACTACCCATTATTTGGATGTCAGTCAGCTTTTTTCCCTAGATAATGCTGGAGTTGGGCTATTGGCTCAAAAACAAAATGGCCACCTTGATAGTGATAGATTCATCCTATTTATGAGATTAACCACATGGATTACCTTTTACAAAAGTTTATCTGGTTATCACCAGTGATTCATTGCTGACTGTCCTGGTGCAAGGCTAATACTGATCCTCAGTTTAACACCATCTTCTGAAAACCATTCTGTCATCTCTGGGCAACCTGATGAAGTTGGGCCCTTTCATCATGGAGAGCTATAAGTTTTCTTCTTTAAGAAATGTATTTGCTTCTCCTGGAAGAATTTTTCACTTAAAACCAGCATCCAGTGCCTTATTCTCAGCTATTTTGCCCCACAAGGAAATGGTTCAAACTATTTACAACAAAGGAAGTGAGACAGTGTGCTGATATTAACCATAAGTGACCATAGAAAGACATATTAAAAGACTCAATTATGGCACCAAATGGAGAGCAAATTTTGGGAGTTTGGAGTGCTATTCCACAAGGTATGGTATACTTTTTGAATAATGGCATGTGTCTGAGAATAAAGGGGTGGAAATAGGAAAGCCACTACTCTTTATTACATCTAGTGATCCAGTTAAAAATTGTTTATTCCCATCCTTCTATCTTTGGGATTCACCCATTTAGATCTTTGTTCAAATAGAGATTGATGGGCAAATAGGCAGACAGATAGATCTTTTCACCAGTTATTATTAAATTATGTTAAGTGTTAAAATACAATCTGGTAATTTTAGTCTCTTCAGACCGTTAATCCAGTAAGCAATGAATTGTTGAATCTGCTTATTTTTGCAAAATACAGAAGCCTGGTATTTGTCTTCAATAAATGTGAGTCAAGATGTTTATTCACCTTCGTTCAGTTGATATTTCAGTTACGTCCACTTTTCTTCCTATTCTTCATGTCCTACTTTTGCTTTGGATCCCTTATTTTTATTGTGTACCTCATTTTTATAGCTTTTATTCTATGCTAATCTAGACCAGAATTTTCCTAAACCTGCTCAAATGTTATAACCTGAGTTTTAATTTCCCTTATTTCCTGTATTAAGAACATTATTTGATAGAACTCATATATCCCTGTAAAAATACTTGGTAGAAAAATATCAGGTCTAAAATTCTTATTGCTTCTTTTATTTGTTGTTAAATTTCAAGTGATTTGAGATGTGTGTGTGTATATATATGTATACATATACATATATATAAAACCATTATATTTTAACCCTATGATGAAATATTCAATAAATCCATGAAATTAATCAGTACGTTTAGTCATAGGTGTTCCAAAAAATAATCTTAGATATCATCCTTTTGTTTTCTTTCTTATTTAATCTCTAAAAGGAATACATACATTATGTTAAGTGGGAACATGTTGCTGTTGCTTTTTTATGAGGCTGTGAGTGTTAAGTGTATTCTGTCTGTGTGACAGTGAGTGTGTTGCTTCTTATATCCCTTTATCTTCAATTCTTATGTTGGATCATTTTGGACATTCATTGTAAATAGTTAATGATTTATTATTTTATATTATTCATAGTTATTTAGTCCTATTGACTATAGTTTAGTAATTTCCTTCTTTAGAATTCTTTCTTATAGTACAAAACTTACTTTTTTTGTTTTTCCTATGAGCTTTATTTGTGCAAGTGTGGAGATCGCATTAAATTGCAGATAGAAAAAGGAGAAGAGCATGTCCTCCATTAACCACATTCTCCTATCATATAATTCCCTTTGTTTACAATATATTTATAAAGTTTTATTCTCAGACACTTACACAAAGGGGAAAAAATGGAAGATGGGCTGTAATTGGTGTATAATTTCTCTCTGCAGTAAATGCAAATAGTCCCTTTAGAAATGAACATGAGTTCACCCATCTCCATAAAAGGGGAGGTATAGTTTATGGCTGACTGTGCTCCACCAAGAGAAATGCCCATCCCTGTTTCTAGCTCAGCTAATAGTAGGTGTTGATTCTGCACATCATATTTTTGATGAACGTAATCCCCAGGGAAACATCTATGGATTCTGTTTTTTGTTTGTTTGTTTTTCAAAGATTCTCAGTCATAGGGTTGGTCTCTGATATTTAGTTCAGATCTTCTTAACTGGTGGAAGCTCATAAATAGATCACATGTTTGCTAGGCTTGAAAAAAACATAGAGTGACAGAGCAGAAAAAGAGAAAGATAGTGTCCAAGGAGCACCTGAAAATGGCCTAAAGTGCCATAAAATTAGGCAGGAGTGACCTGTCTCTACTGAGAACAACCATAAGTAGTAATTCAGCCAACAGGAATGTGAACAAGTGACACCATTCAATCATTTAATACTTATTTATAAGAACTTACTATCATGCTGTTTTCATTCATTCTTGCCACAGACTCTTTCCAGGAATATGAGACATGTATGATTTTTAGAGTTTAATGTATTGTACCTGCAGATTATGATTTATACATTATTGATAGATTAGGTAGATAATTCAAAATTCTTGCATTGTGTATATCTCATTAATAGTACTCACAGGATATTCTCTCAATGAAGATTATTTACAGTAATTCATGAGACATAGTCATCCTCCTGCAAAGCGCTATCTGTTTAATACTTTATGTTCTTGTTAAGATGTTTGTTCAATGCATCATTCAAAAATGAAAACATTGCAATCATGGAACAGTTTATGTTAATTCTTGATATACATTTATATGTGGATTACTAGAATAAATGATTGTCAAAAAAGTGATATAATACAAGGCATGGGACTATAAAAACATTCTAAAGTAATGTGATTGTGTGCACACACACATGCGATAAAAAAGAGCTAAAATATATCAAGTTATGTATGCATGAGTGTGTAATAGAAAATTTTTGTACCTCTATATAACTATATATTATGATTTTTACGTGAATATGTATTTTTTTTAATTAAAACCTGCACATTATGACATTCAAATGAGTTTGGTAGCCATCAACTCCCAATCCAATGTGTTCCAAGCTCTTTTTGTTCCAGTATATGACTGCATACACATTAGATGCTCATTCAATATTTGTAGAAATGTGGTTAAAGGTGGTATATAAGAGGAGATTATAGCAAAAATAGATATTTCACATTTTGTTTATTATTTATTTGTATTTTGTTTTGGTTAAAAAAATCTATACTAATTGCACTCAGCAGCAACTCAAAGGCAACATAATCACATATGAAATCACTTACTGTGAATCATATGACTCCTTTACCCCCTGCATACATAATTGTCTTCCCCACTTTGCAAACCTAATCATTAATCAGCATGGATCTTTTCAAAATTACCTGTTTACACCAGTGGCTTTTGAGCTACCAAGTGTACATTCTATTAAGGTGACTCTAAGTCCTCACAGCCAAAGAAGAAAAATCAGTGCAAAATGGCATGACAGCAAAACTAATGAATACTAGTCCAGACACTCTGGGAACATCAGTACCATGATGGTACTTTTTAGATAGACCCCCTGACACCAATAATGACTCTAATAATAGCTCTGACCTATATAGAGCTATGTCTCTTCAAAGGTGATCTGAATATGTTATAGAAGAACGGTTAGCTTCATATTGGAGTAAAGTTGCAGCTATATCTTGAAGAATTAGTCTGTGATTGTCTGCTCTGTTTTCATGTAGCTCTCTGTTCTCGTATTGCAGTACATACCATGGGGTATCTTGCTGTTTCAAACCACGCTGAGCTGTAGGATCTATGATTCTAACAAACTTCCAACTGAACTTCCGAAAGGGAACTGTTCGTAAAGTTGCAAAAATATGTTTCTTCTCTGAAACTGGATATGAATAAGCTTGGGAAAAGAAGAAAAGTCATGGAGAGTGAAGTAAACTGGAGAGAAAATATCTGGAAGGATCACAAAGCTGTAGGGAGCTTATGCATAGTGGGTCTCTGTCAGAGGCCAGCCTTGCAGCCACCAGCTACCTTGTAGGTTTTCTGTCAACAGCCTTCCACATTGCGACCGTCATCTTTCTCCCATGGCAAGCGATATTCTTGGGCAACACGGGTGGGACTGCTGCTCTGGAGGGAACCAGAGGAAATGTTGCTGTGAGTTAGAGAATGGAGTAACTAAAACAGTAATGAAGAAAAACAAAACAGATTCCTTGAATATATTGCTGAGATTGGTGAACACTGGCTAATGTCATAAAAAAGAAAAAGAAAACACAGATATGTAAAATTAAAAATATCAAGGGTTCAAAATCCTAAGTGACTATTTAATAATTTTAACTTAAAGCAAGTAAAATAGAAAATATGAATTAAAAAGATTACTATATAGAAAAATATAACATTCTAATCTCTAAATTGAAAGACAGACAACTCTGTGCTCTATGACAGTTAAAGATAAAAGGGTAAGCATATATACTCATTCAAATGAAAAAATAAAGGCAAAGGTGATGAACTTAATATCATAGTAGACACAGTTAATGCAAAAACACTGCATGAGACAAAGATTGAACTTTATTCTGCTAAGTATCATAATTCACAGTTAAAATACGTCATACATATCTACGCAACAAATATTAGAGCAACATTTTCTTCAAGCAGGAGACAGAAGTGAAATAGAAACACAGCAAAAACAGGGCATTTTAATTAATCTCATTCATTACAACAGGAATCAAGTAGTCAAAAACAAATAATGACAAGAAAAACTAGGCTGGTTGCGGTGGCTCGTGCCTGCAATCCTAGCACTCTGGGAGGCTGAGGCGGGAGGATTGCTTGAGCTCAGGAGTTTGAGACCAGACTGAGCAAGACCCCATCTCTACTATAAATAGAAAGAAATTAGCCAAACAACTAAAAATAGAAAAAATTAGCAGGGCACGGTGGTGCGTGCCTGTAGTCCCAGCTACCCGGAATGCTGAGGCAGGAGGATCGCTTGAGCCCAGGAGTCTGAGGTTGCTGTGAGCTAGGCTGACGCCACGGCACTCTACAGCCCGGGCAACAGAGTGAGACTCTGTCTCAAAAAAAAAGAAAAACTGAAAACTTAGGGAACTGTATGAATAAGGTTAAACTAAGAGATTGTATGTGTGCCTATATATATATACACACTATAATTATCACAAAAACAAGTAAAATTAACATTATATAGTTGTCATAGCAATACCTTCTTAACACTACAATGGATTTAAAAATTAATAACTAATTCAGAAATCAAATATAAGCTTTTATCTAAAATTTAAAATAAATCTTGGTTTTTAAGTAGCTGTTGTGTTATGTTAAAGGAGGAATACAAACCTAGAAAAGAACAATAATTGAAATACTAATTACAGAATCTTTGGGGTGAAGGCACAGCAATACTCAGAGAAAATTCTATACTTTGTATGGTTAAATAACTAAAAAGTAAAGAATAAAGCATATATTATGTGTGCAATTCAGATTATTGGAAGAAAAGAGCACAAATTTATGGAAGAAAGAGGTATGACATAATAGTAAATATAAATGCAGAGATTAATGAACTAGAAAAGAGAAAAATGTATGAGAATTAGTTAAGAAATAAAAATCAAGGTTATTTTAAAACTAAAAATAAGATAGATAAATCCTTGCTAACGTAATCATGAAAAAAGAGTGTACAAATACATAAATTAGAAAATATTCAGACTAGAAAAAACTGAAAAAAAATTTAGAAAGTGTAAATTACAATTCTGACCTATTTTGTTACCATTGAGTATATAGATTCAATGCAAATTGGTTTAAGTTACATTATTTTATTCAATGAGAGACACAATATTAGAATATGACTCTCAGTCTCTTCAGAGAAAGGAAACTTTTAAACCGAGCTCTAGTTTATAGGCTTCAAATGTCTTGAACTTTAAATTTTCTTTTTGTTTTACTTTATTGCTAATTGACTTATAGTAACTAGGTCAAAAAAAAGAACTTCCAAACCATAAAACCATAGAATCATTTATAATTTTTATGGCAGTGTATTTCCCTTTTAGAATATATAAATGATCAATTTTGTCATAAAATATCCAAATATTTTAAGAAATATGGGTATTTCATAAATGATAGCTCATAAAACCAAGAGCTCACAAGATTATTAAAGGTTCAGAGCTTTCAAAGATCATAGTTCAAAGGATAATTATCTTTCTCATATCTTTTCTTCTATGTTGTCTGTTTTTCTTTGTTCTCTTAGAAGTAGTGAGTAGTTATTTATTAGAATGGGAGGGGTTTTAAATTACCATGTCTAGTCTCAGGAAGCTATTATAAACCTAGATGGTGTAAAAATGTTTATTATATTGTTTCTCTTATTTCAAAATAAGACCTTGCTCACTACCTATTTTATGATAGACAACACCTATTGGAATTAGAAAATCTGTAAAGATTCTGGGCCAACAGTTTCTGTCTTATTTCCTCCGGTGCATTGCTGGCTATGCCTATACAAGGGAATGGTTCTGGTTACTGTGTAACACAATCTACAAATATCAACTGGGCTCCGTGATCAACACGTACAACATTAAAGATGGATTCGAGGGTGTACAAATCTAACTTTAAAGATGAAGTACCATTTGGCACAGGAACAGATGACATTCAGAATTTATCAAAATTAAGTAAAAACAAGCATCCTGTCAATTTGCATCACTAGGCTTTGTCATCTTTGGCATTTGTTTGCCAGGGAACCCTAATAGCACTGTCATTTTCACAGTGCTATGTAAGACATACTTTCAAATGATAAAGTAATTATAAAAATTCCCCTGCTTAATTGTTCACAAGTGCAAATTGGAAGTCATCTCTGGTTGTGGTATATCAATTATTGATGGCCTAAGATATGTCCTGAGCCATATCAGCTGATATCAGCTGATAATACTGAGACACTGCAAATTATAGAGAATATAGCTATGTTCAGAATAGAACTATTTACAATCGGCAAAGGAGCAATTTCTACCACTATAGTGGCAAAATACTAAATAACTATATTCACAGTTACACTTGCTCAGTGTTCAATAATCACTACTATCCTTGGGAGCTCTTTTAAGGTATGCACATTTAATTATGTCATCCAATATTTGGGGTAGTCTTTAAAAAAGTTATTTTTATTATAGAATGTCTTTTTTTCCTGATTTGCAGTCCCACCAGCAGTGTAAGAGTGTTCCAATCTCTCCACATCCTCGTCAGCATTTGTTGTTTTGGGACTTTTTGATAGAGGCCATTCTCACTGGAGTTAGGTGGTATTTCATTGTAGTTTTGATTTGCATTTCCCTAATGATTAGAGATGTTGAGTATCTTTTTTATATGTTTGGTGGCCATCAGTCTGTCTTCTTTTGAAAAGCTTCTGTTCATGCCCTTTGCTCATTTATTGATGGGGTTGAGTGAATTAATAAAATGTGGTACATGTATACCATGGAATACTACTCGACTGCAAAAATCAATGGTGATCTAGCACCTCTTGTATTATCCTGGATAGAGATTGAGCCCATCCTTCAAAGTGAGGTATAACAAGTATAGAAAAACATGCACCACATGTACTCACCATCAAACTGGAACTGATTGATCAACACAAAGGTGCTCACATGATAGTAATACTCACTGGGTGCCAGTCAGGTGGAGCGGTAGGGGGGTTGGGAATAGAGCAGGTGGGATGGGTAAACCCACAGCTAATGGAGATGGGGCACACTGTAAGGGGGAAGGACACATTTGTGGCCCTGGCTTGGGTGAGGCAAATGCATTTCATGTAACCAAATTGTTTGTACCCCCATAATATCTTGATTAAAAAAAGGTTATATTTTAGAAAAGGTACTATATTATTAAAGCATTTACAAGGTTCAAAATAAAAATGGTGTAAAATAGTTTAGAATAAAACTCTTTCTCCCATACACATTTCTATTTATCCCCTATCTACTTCCTTAACCCTGGAAGGAATAAGATTTTCAGTTTCAGGAATTTTCTTCCAATATTTCTTTATGCAAATAAAATATATTTAAAAAATTTTCTCCCTTCTTTCACTACAAGTATTGCATAGTATATGCTGTTCTCTTCCATATTTTCTCTTTAGTAGCATATCCTAGAAATATGTCTATACTAGAGAGATCTTTTTTGTATAGTTTTTGATTATTAAAATAATTTGTTATGACATAGAATATTTTATTTCCTAAAGATGAGCACTTTGATGTATTACATTTTGTTACTGCAAAGGATGTGACATAAATAATGATGTACAAAGATAATTTTTTATGTATTTGGATATAATAGTAGGATGATTTTTAGAAGAAAAGTGCAGAATCAAAAGAAAAATTCAATTTTAATTAAAATAGACATTGGCAAATTCACCTCATTCATGTTCATATCATTTTGCATTCCCAAAAACCATGTTTCAGAGTACCTGTTTCTTCAAGACTGCACAAATAGAATGTTGACACTTTTGCATATCCACTAGTCTGAAAAATGAGAAATTATTTCTCCTTGTAGCTTTATATATTGCCTTTGCCCCACCCGAGTGAAGTGTGTCTATCCCCCAGATGGTGTGGACCGCACTCATTAGGTATGAATATACCCATCCCTTCCTCCCCCATCCCATCTGCCCTACACTCAATGAATATTATTACTATATGTGCACTTGTTGATCAGTTAATACCAATTTGATGGTGAGTACACGTGGTGCTTGTTTTTCCATTCTTGTGATATTTCACTTAGTAGAATGGTCTCCAGCTCTATCTAGGATAATACAAGAGGTGCTAGATCACCACTGTTTTTTGTGGCTGAGTAGAATTCCGTGGTATACATATACCACATTTTATTGATCCACTCATGTATTGATGGGTACTTGGGTCATTTCCACATCTTTGCAATTGGAATTTGTGCTGCTATAAACATCCTAATGCAGATATATTTTTTATAGAATGTCTTTTGTTCTTTTGGGTACACGCCCAGTAATGGGATTGCTGGATCAAATGGTAGTTCTACCTGTAGTTCTTTGAGGTATCTCCATATTACTTTCTACAGAGATTGTACTAATCAAAAGTGGGCAAAGGACATGAACAGAAAATTTTCAAAAGATAGACTAATGGCCAACAAACATATGAAAAATGCTCAACATCTCTAATCATCAGGGAAATGCAAATGAAAACCACAGTGAGACACCACTTATCTCCAGTGAAAATGGCCTTTATCAAAACATCCCAAAACAATAAACGTTAGCGTGGATGCAGAGAGATAGGAGCACTCATACACTGCTGGTGGGACTGTAGTTTTAATTTTCATTTATTTTATCATGGGTGAGATTGAGTGCTTTTTTGTATATTTCACTATCCTTTATACTTTCTAAGAATTGTTCATTTATTCCCTTTGGATTTTACTAATGAGATATTTGTTCTGTTGTTACTGATGCCTAAGAGCCATTCATATTACAATGCTTAACCTTTTGTCTGTGGTATGGGTCTCAATTATTTTTCCATAGTTGGTTATTTGTTGTATGTGAA
Organism: Lepilemur ruficaudatus; assembly: GCA_963574885.1. Classification (NCBI taxonomy): domain Eukaryota; kingdom Metazoa; phylum Chordata; class Mammalia; order Primates; family Lepilemuridae; genus Lepilemur; species Lepilemur ruficaudatus. The sequence goes on from CAUYRT010088556.1 coordinate 22,924, forward strand.
TTCTCTCTTTTATTTTTAAAGGTCATAATGAAATTTGCAACTTTAGACAATCAAATTCGTAAATATCTTATTTCTATTTTTTAGTGGTGATTAGAAATACCTGTTATACTTTAAACTTACATAAAATTTACAGTATTTAGAAAGTTTATTTTGTTTTCTAACATATTTATTTTTCTACAACTGTTGATTTAAATGTTCATCTGTATCACCACTCACTTGAGAGTGTAACTTCATTATAAACTAAATTAACCTAAATATTTGGCTCTGCTTTTGGACCTTATATTCTGGTCCAATATTCTGTTTGTTCATTCATTTGATAGTACCATAAAATACTAAATGGGCTAAGACACTCATCTCCCTCACTTTATTTTTTTTTATGAATTTAGAAATTTCAAATTTAAAAATCTTGGTAAATTTATTATGTTATATTTCAATGTATTAATTAATAGAGAAAAATGGCTTTTTTGTCATGTTTATTCTTTTAATTGGAAATTATGGGCAATTTTCCATTTGTTCAAATTTAATTTTTCTTACTCAGAAGTGTTCTAAAGTTGATTTTTGTTTATATCTAGAATGTTTTCATTATGTTTATATCTAGATGATTTTGCTTTTTATTGTAATTAGGCATATGGTATTTTCTTCCATTACATTTTTAAATTAAGTTTATATAGAAGGGCTAATGATGTCTGTATAGTAATTTCAGACCCCACTAACTGGATGTGCTTATTTATAGTAAATGTTTTTAAGTGATTCAGATTAAATTAATATAATTTCAATTTGAATATTCATAAATATTTATATATGTTGAAATTAATAACATTTTAACCTATTTATATATATATCATTCTATTAGCTAGAAATCCATACTCCATCATAGACAATGTTATTCATTCCTAATATTAGTGGGACTGCCACTAAAAAATGATTAGTTATTAAATATGATGCTGACAAAAGAACTATGTATACATGCACAGAGAAGAATGTGTGCACATCTTTATATTTATACATGTAAAAATTATATGTATGTGTTTATATTATGCAGTGATATATACACACTTATATGAAGCATAATTCATACACACGTATATATACACAAACACAGACATGCATATTTATGATATAAGAAATATTTACTAATTCCAGTTTCTTTAAGGGCTTTATGTTTTAAGAACTAGTATAATTTGTGTCCAATAATTTCTGTGTCTATGGAAAAAAACTTTTTTCTGTTCTTAGATGTATAAATATCATAAATTATGTTTAAATATTTCTGATATTTAATTGTTCTTAAAATATGTAGCTAGCCTCTACAGAATTTCTTTATTTAGAGTATTTACATATATATTTATAAGTGATATTGGTACTGATTTGTGGTCTCTATCTCTCTGGCAACCTTTGTGAGGTTTTGGCTACTAATTTATCCTCCTTAAAGCCTTAATTCTTTTCTTTCCTTTGAGTAATAGACACTCCTTTCACCTGGAGCCCTCTGACCCTTGAGCAAAAGGTCTCTTTCTCTGCCTCCAAGTTACAGGCAACATTAATAACAAATACTGCCTCTTTTATTTCTGTGGTATTGAATGTTGTATGTTTTTTAATGGCATTATAAAAATAAATTCTGAATTGGTCAAGAGATACTATTAGATATTTCAAAATATCTGAGGTGACATTGCAATATAATTATTCTGTTTCAATTTTGTTTTAAATGTGCAATTTAAATTTTTATTTATTTATTTTAATTTCAAAATATTATGGGGGTACAAATGCTTTTGTTACATAAATTGCCTTTGCACCCTTTGACAAATGTACCCATCCTTCAGAAAGTGCACATCACATGTGTTAGATGTGGATTTACCCATCCCCTCCTCGAACCTCCCACCTGTCAGACACCCTATGAATGTTACTTCTCATATGTGCACATTAGTGTTGATCAATTAGTACAAAATTAATGGTGAATATATGTAGTGTTTGTTTTTCCATTCTTTTGATACTTCACTTAGAAAAATGGGCTCCAGCTCTATCCAGGATAATACCATAAGTAGTTCATCATATCGTTATGGCTGAACAGTGCTCCATGGCACACATATACCACATTTTATTAATCCAGTCATGTAAGATGGGCAGTTGGGTTGTTTTCACATCTGTGCAATTGTGAACTGCACTGCTATAAACACTCAAGTGCAGATGTCTCTTTTACAGAATGTTTTTCCCCCACTTTGAGTACATACCCAGAAATGGGATAGGTAGATCAAATAATAGTTCTAGTTTTAGTTCTTTGAGGTATCTCCATATTACTTTCCATAGAGGTTGCACTAATTTGCAGTCCCACTAGCATTGTATGAGTGTTCCTATCTTTCAGCATCCACACGATTTGTTGTTTTGGAACTTTTTTATAAAGGCCATTCTCACTGGAGTTAAGTGATAGCTCATTGTGGTTTTGATTTGCAGTTCCCTGATTACAGATGTTGAGCATTTTTTCATGTTTGTTGGCCATTAGTCTCTCTTCTTTTAAAAAAATTCTGTTCATGTGTTTGCACACTTTTTAATGGGGTTGTTTGATTTTTTTCCTGTTGATTTGCCTGAGTTCTATGTAGATTCAAGTTATCAGACCTTTATTAAATGTATAGCATGCAAATATTTTTTCCCATTCTGTAGGTTGTCTATTGGCTTTAGTGATAGATTTTTTGGCTGTGCAGAAGCTTTTTAATTTGATCATTTATTTTTGTTGTTGTGATTGCTTTTTGGATCTTCTTTATAAATTCTTTGCCTAGACCTATGTCTACAAGAGTTTTTCCAACATTTTCTTCTAGAATTGTTATAGTTTCATGCCTTAGGTTTAAGTGTGTTGTCCATCATGAGTTGATGTTTTTGTGTGGAGGTTTATTCAACAAACCCCCTTTGAGATAAAAACGTGGGTGGATTCCTAGCCTTTTCTATGAAAAATAGTCCCCTCACAGAGAATTTTGTTCATTTGTCTTTCTATATATTTGACATTTTATACTATATTTGAGGTAATTCCTGGAAGTAAGATTGCTACAACAAGGGCTAAATGATATATAATCTTGGTAAATATTACCAATTCCCTTCCTTAGATATTCTCAACATTTCAGGAAAGAATTGTTTCCTCACAGCCTCACCTATAGAGGACAACATCAAACTTCTGGATTTTTGTCGTTCCACTATATAAAAATTGGTATCACAATATTCTTTAATATTTATTTTTCTTACTATAGAATGTTGAATATCTTTAGGTTTGGTTAAGAACCATTTGTATTACATTTCTTTTTTCTATGAACTGTCTCTTTATTTCTGTAGCTCATATTCTCTTAGTGCCTCATTGGGTTTATGGTTCTTTGTCTATTTTTAGAAGCTACTTTTATGGTAGAATTATAACTGCTTATCTTGACATATGTTACAAATGTGCCTTTTTCCAATTTTTTTCTCTTTACTCTGCCTAATATTTCATTTTTCCATAATTTTTAAATGTTAATTTATTATTTGTTAATGCATAGCTATAAAAGTTTATTCTCCATTTTCAGGATTGGTAGATTGTATAAGTGGTTAAAATTTTTCACCCCTACGTAACAATATGAACCTGTTTCTTACCCCTTCAATCTGAGTTGACTAAGTGACTTGCAATAATAGCCAATGAGGCACTGACAAATGTGACTGATACAAGTAGGAGCCAAACAATTCTTGCGCCCTGGGGTTACTCTCTTCCTGCTCTAGGAACCCAGATCACACATGGATTAGCTGGCTTGTAGATAGGAGACATATTATTCCTGCTGACATCAAGCCAACGTCTAGATGTAGAAGTTAGTCCATCTGTAACCAGCCAGTCCCTAACCAAACCACCATCTATCTGAAGATACATGGTCAAGCCAAATAGAGAACAACTAAGCCCGCCCCAGATAAAAAAAAAAAAAAAAAACTGCCCAGCAGAAGCAAGAGCTAAACAAATGATTGTTATTTTTTTTAACTAATACTTGAGGTTGTTTGCTATAGCAATATAAAATTGTTATCTATTATTTCACATTATAGAGGAAATAATTTGTAATTTTTCCAGTTTTTTATTTCTTTTTTTAAAATTTAACTCTGATGCACTTGAAACTAATCTTTGCAAAAAAAAAATGGGTTTAATTTTTACCTTAGTGTCAGCAGCTAGTCAACTGTCTCAATACCAATTATGTGTATGTCCATCATTACCATACTAATTTTAAGTATAAATTTTGTGGTTGCATAGATACACAAAACTGAGAAATTTTTTGGAATTTTGTATTCTCTTCCACTGATTGATATGTCCATTCATTGCCAATGCCATACTTCCATAATTATATAGATATTAAAATATATTTTAATATTTAGCAGGACTTAGTCCCCTCCTTCCTCTTCTTTTTTCAGTATGTTTGTTTACTCTTTTGTGTTTGCTCTTCCAAATAAGTTTTATAATGTGGTTTTTTTTAGATCCAGAAAACAACTGTTACCATTTTAAATAGGTAGCATTAAATTATAGATTACCTCAAGAAGAACTAATATCTCTTGAGTCTTTATATTCAAGAAAATGAACTGCCTTTCTACTTGTTTTAAGTCTCTTTTGTGTTGGATAGATATCTGGATAAGATAGTTTTATGATTTGCGTTAACTTTTATAGTCTTGTTCTATACTGCTATCGTTTTAAAAATATAATTCTATCTGCACTCTAATAGAAAGTTCTATAGGAAGAATATATAAAAAAGAGGCAAAAGATTTTGAACAGTTTTTTATAAAGATGAGAGGATAATTATTTAAAATCACAAACAGTAACTCCAAAGCAATACTCAGGTTAAAAAAATCATCTAAATCATTTCTTATTTCTTAGGGCATTCTGATATTTGTAATAACATAAATAATTTTTGGACATCAAATAGAGTCAATAATGATTTTAAATAAACTTTATAATTTTTTGCTTTTTCCTAGTGATTAGGCACTATTTTACCAAACATAACATTTTCTTAATTTTTTACAGCCCCAACTGTGTTTATATTCATTAGTTTGTGATCATATAGTGAAGAAGTTGTTAGATAGAATGAATAGCTTTACAATAATGGTTCAGAATATATATTCTGCTCTAGTAAGCTTAGATACAAACATTTCCATTCCACAACAGATGGTATAGATTCAGCCCCATGACAGTAATTATAGATGCATTTTGCACCATTATGAGTAAGCAAACAAGTTTTAAACAGCTTCAACAATACATTTGTGACTCCCTAAAAAAGCATTTCTGTGCTAATGTGTCAGCTATTACACAGACAGCTGATTGCCATTAACAACAAAATTTTGGATAGACAGGACTCTGTAATGTGACAGTGCACATGGGAATTAAACTACCCATTAATCACGCATAATGCCAGAATAGAGCAATTGCATGGTAAGCGTTACTACTGAATAACATGTTTCTGAAGACCTTTTCCTTTCACTGTATTCATGCGCCTAACAGAGGAGACAGCTGTATTTTCCATCATTCCCATTAACCATGTTTCATCTGAAAAATCAATAATGAACTACCTAAATGACATTCTGATAAAATATAGTGGTATGATATTACAAAATCTCAAAGTTTCAGGAATGTATGAGAAATTATAAGGAAATCATTAACATTTGAGTTTAAATTTTAGAGAAATACTGTGTATATTTCCTTTTGTTAGTGAATAATGCATGAAAAAAAATTTCATTGAATAGCAATTGTATCCAGATCTTTTGTTAGATTTGTTGAGATTTAGAAAATAAATGTTTGTTCTCTCCTTATAGAATTTTCAGTATAATGAGGTAGATTTTTAAAGGTTTATATATATAAATGTATTAATGTAATACTGATAAAATATTTTCAATTTCATAGTAAAATATGAGTATATCATGTTTCCTTCAATTTTAATCTGTTGTTTATGTAATACTTTAAACTGTGGTTCTTACGAAAATAAGAAGTATTCTGAATTAGTTAATTGAAATTTACAAAAATTAATAAGAAAACAACACATAGAAAGAAGAGAGATTTGGAGGAGACAAAATATTGTGACATATAATACTCATTACAAATTTCAAAAATGATGCTTTCATACCTATAAAGCTTTTATTAATTTCCTTTGAATTGTGTAGTTTTCACACAATAAAATATACCAAGAATTCTACCACCTTTTATGACATCTTTTCAAGTTAAAGATTTGAACATTTTAGAAACTATAACACATCCTCAGACAAAAAATACACATATACACACAGTTTGTTTTCTCTAAAAATTGTTTTAGTTCTAAAATGATGCATAGTATAGGATAGGACTTGCCAATATGAAACACATATGCAATCAGAACTCAAAATGCTAAAAAATATGTATTTTTCTCATTTTGATAAGACCTCATATTATATGGTTGTGCATGCAAGTATTTGAATAGATGGGATGGTGAGATTCTGAGGAAGGCTTCTTCTAAGTACTGCAATTTTCCTAGTGAGACAGGAAGCTACATTACTAAGTGACATGGAGAGGGAGATAAAGTTAGAAGTTGAGAAGAATGTCAAAGGTGTGAAACAGGTACCCAGGGGAGATGAGGAATAGATAATGAGGAAAGAAATTAAGATTTGGGGCAGCTGTAAGGGCACTCTTGAGATGCAAGATCGTATTAACGAGAAGCTTTTACTTGTGTAGTTGTAAATTACAACTAAGAATCACCATGGTTATAAATTATTTTTCAGCCAAGTTCTGCTTCAGAGATTTGGATATTTATTAGATAGAAATATAGTAGTTAGTTAGGGCTATTTCCTAACATGAATACTACAAAGTGAACAGAGAAATGGAGTTGAGGTTATATGAAAGCCGATGATAAAAATGGCTGACTATGGAATTTCAGTTTCAAGAAAGTGAAGTGAGTACATGAAGCCAAAGATGAGGAAATGTGTAAAGGTGATAGAATTAATAGACTTTAGTTATTTATGAAGTCAAAATTTGTTGGTATGAGGAAGCCAGAGAGAATATATTCAAAATATAAGGTGCGATGGGCAGAGAAAGCAGAATTATGAATTTGTGATTATGGATAATGTGCTGCCATTGATAAATACAAGGGTTTTGGTTATGACCATGGGAAAATTTGGTCTGAATAGGACAGAGGACAAGCTTATAGGGAAAGAGAGATTCCAAGTACTGAGAGTCCAGGCTATTGGAAGGACCTTCCATATATATATGAAAATCACTAAGATTTAAGGTAAAGGTAGATTTGGAGTTAGTTAAAATAATCAAGAATGAGAGGACATTGGCTATTATATTATAATGAGACTTCATAAGATTCAAGCTCAGATGTTTTTGGGCAAGTAGGAGGCAGAATGCTCTGGCAGTAACTCTCAGAAAGACAGCACTTCCCAATCCAGTGTTACTATAGCTGTGACAGAAAACTATCCTTATCCTACATAAGACTTCATTAAATTAAATTTGTAAAAACAGTCACTGCCTGAGGTGGGTTGAATTGTGTCCCCCAAAACAATATGTAAAACCATAACCCCAAGTAATTATGAAGGTGAATTTATTTGGAAATAGGGTGTTTGCAGATGTAATCACATTAAGACAAGGTCATTAGAGTGGGCCTTGATCCAATATGACTGGTGTCCTCATACCAGAAGAGACACAGACATATCGACACAAAAACAGTAGGCCATGTGATGACAGAGGCAGGGAATGTATATCTAGAGCTTAAGGGACATCATGATTGCTACTAACCACTAGAAGCTAGAAGAGTCAAGGAAGGAGGCTTCCCTAGAGCCTGCACAGGAAGCATGCCCCTGCTGACACCTTGATCTTGGACTTCTCATGTCCATCCTTCTCAGAGAATAAATTTCTGTTGTCTTAAGCCATCCAGTTTGCAGCAATTGATTTCTGAAGCCCTAGAAAACTAAAACAATGCCTGAGAGATTTACAGAGCAATTGATGTTTTCAGGGGATATGTTTTTATTAGAGTAAGAAGAGAAGTCTAACAGTGAGAGTTGTGATTTTGGTGATTATTAGACTCAATTTTAAAAGGGAGAGTGTAAGTTTTTCAGGAATAGTTTATATTTTCTGGCATTGTAGATATTGACCATAATACTTAAAAACAGGTTTTCATGTTCACAAATATATATATTGTCTTTTAAAAGATATAAAAGATACAGTTTATAAATTAAATATAATTATTATTTGAGTCTCTTAGTATTGTGAATAAAAACCACTCTTCCATTTCCAATATTATTAAAATATAGAAGCAGATAATCATTTTCCTTTCAATAGGTTTACAATAACTCTAGTATATTGATTTCTTTGTAAATAATTAGCTGATTTCAAGGACATAGTCTTCACATGTAAAACAAATAACAATATTTATAACAGAAATGACAAGGGCCTAAAACTCCCATTCCGACTTTTTTTTTTGAAATTTATTGATGAACACAAACAACATGTAATTTCATTGTAATTCCCAAAGAAGGATGGCAATAAAAATCTGTCCATCTTTCTGTGTTCATTATATGCTAAATTTACCTAAGGGATATAATGCTACTCTCAGTTCAAGCAAACTTGGCCATAAACTAAATATTTCTTTTACAACAAAAGTTAAATAAACAAGGGAAGTTTTAAAATAGCAAGATCTATGGTTCAAATATTTCTTTGGCCTATGCTGAAAAATATTTTGGCTATTATAATGAAACAGATTCTAGTAATCATATTTCTGAAAAATGTCACATACTAGTCGGTTCTGCTTTATATAAAGTTTATTGTACTTTGCAGAAATTCTTATAAATGTCATCATTGACATTTAATTGAAATGCAGTAGATACTAGGATTGTAAAAATATTCTCTAGGTTTTCATTATATTAATTCATCTAATTTTTCCTTTTTTAATTTCAGAATATTATGGGGGTACAAATGTTTAGGTTACACATATGGCCTTTGTACCACCCAAGTCACAGCTACATTCATGTCCATCCCCCAGAGAGTGCACACTGCACCCATTAGGTGTGAATATATCCACCCCCTCATCCCCACTCCCACCTGCCCAACACCCGATGAATGTTACTTCCATATGTGCATATAGGTGTTGATCAGTTAGTACAAATTAGATGGTGAGTACAAGTGGTGCTTGTTTTTCCATTCTTGTGATACTTCACTTAGTAGAATGAGCTCTAGCTCCATCCAGGATAGTACAAGAGATATTACAGACAGATAGACATAGATATATAGAGTTAGATAGATACATGAATATTTAAGAGGTGGATGTGAAGGCTTTTAAACAAATGATACAAGTGAAATACCCTAACCTTTGACCATTGGATCCCATCTCTCTCCCCTTCTGTAGCAGTTCCTGTTAGTACTTAGTCCATAGCCCTATGATACTTAGTTTTGCTCATATATGTGAAAAAGTTTCTACACCCAACACCTGTGACTCTCCCTGAAGACTTCATCTGTGCAGATATGCTCAGCCTAAGCACATGCCAGGCCAGAAGTTCTGTAGAGTTAATATGCTCTGAGGAGTGACCTCACTCAAAAATACAAAGGAGTTTTGAATAAATGACTTTAACTCCCTTGTTCTTTGAGAGATAAAACCCTGAGTGTACTACATGTGATTTTTCAGAGGTCTGAGCATTACTGAGCACCAACCAATTCCCTGCAGTGGTCATTTCATAGTACATACTTATTGCTTCCTTCCCTTCCTTGTGTCTCATTCTCTCATTCTTTATCATTCAAATAAACTACGTGAATTTATTCTTCTTTTAAGGCATGTTTCTGGGGTCTTCCAAATTACGACACTCATGAAAGAATATCAACACAGATATCTTCATCTCTTTTGTCAACATCATCAATCCCTACTCTCCACCTCCAATACAATTCTTTCATGTTAAAAAAAAAAAAAAAACTTGACCCAAGTTTACCCTCCAGCTCATGCATGATTGCTTTATTCATTATTTTAGCAAAACTCTTGGAATCGTTGTTTTTGTTTGATTCTTTTCCTACTTTTCTCTTTTAATTCCACTTAATTCAAGATTTTACCCATACCACTATGCTTAAACGATTCTGCTTAAGGACACATTATCTCTATCTACACTGCTAAATTTAATGTGTAAGTTTCTGTTTTCGTCTTTATTACTTTTAGCTGTCATTGATATAATGCTCTCTTATTTTTGTGTCAGTAGTAGGCAGAATAAATAAGCACCTAAAAATATCATTTCCTAATCCCTGGAACCTATTAATATTGAGATATAAGGGAAAAGGTTATTTGCAGATATGATTAGGTCAAGGATCTTGATATGGGAAGATTGTCTTCAATTATGCAGGTAGGCCTTAAATCCAATCACAAATGTCCTTATAAGAGGGAGGTAGAAGGAGATCTGACATATACAAAAGAGGAGAAGGTAATATGAAGATAGAAGCAGAGATTACAGTGATGTGAACATAAGCAGAGACACCTTAGCATAAGTTGGAAGAGGCAATAAAGGATTTTCTCAAGAGCCTCTTGGGGGATCATTGCCCAAGAAAGCTGTTTTAAACTTCTGATCTCCACTACTATGAGGAAATTATTTTTTGTTATTTTAAACCATCTCGTTTGTGGTAATTTGTTACAGCATCCACTGGAAATTAGCAAAATGTCTATCTCAAAAATCACTCATTAATAATTTTATTGATACTTCATATATTAATATTGGACTTTTCCTGTTTTCAGCTCTTGATACTCATATCTTTCCTATATGGAATTTTCTCTTTTGTGATTCCATCGAATTTTGTTTTTCAAAATTGTATATGTGCTTATATCTTCCAATTATTTTTCCAGATTTCTGTTTTGAATTTCAAACCCATATAACCAATTCATATACACACCTAATATTAATAGATATCCATCAATGGCAAATCAAACTCCTAGTGTTTCTTCCCTGAAACCATTCAACTTACCCCATCATCCTTTACTTAAAGATTTTCCCCTCTCACTTTATGAAAACTCTATTCTTGCACTCATTTAAGTACAAAACCTTGGAGCCATCTTGTTTTTCTTTTTCTTTTTTTTTTTCCCCACAAACATGATCAATATGTCAGCAAATCCTTTTGGCACCACTGTGAAAATATACCTAACTCTAACTACTGTTTATCACTTTGATTATCTTGGTCCAAGCCAATAGCAAGGCTTTTCCAGATTAGTCTCCTTCTTCTACCTTGATCCTTATATTCTATACTACAGAATCTAGAGTGGTATCTTAAAAATGTGAGCCAGCTGATGTCACTGTTATTCCTTAACACTTGCAGTGGTCACCTTTTTTGGTGACCAATAGCCAATATCAATATAAGAGACTGGAGGTTCTCTTTGATTGGGCTCCCATGATCTTTCAAAATTCCTCTCCTACTATTAGTACTATCCTCCCGATTACTACATTCAAGCCACCTTGGCTACCTTATGTTCCTTAACAACCCAAAGGTTGTCCTTTCTTATCCCCGTGCTTTGCCTGTTCCCTTTGTCAGGGATGTTCCTCTAGCCCTTCACCTGCCTAACACTTTCTTCACATATTTGTTTAAATGTCACCTTATAAATTAAATCTACCCTTTTCATCCTATTTAAAATGAAATGATAACCTGTTTCTCATCCTATCCATTTATCCTAGAATGCCTGATACAATTCAGTCTCCATGTTTTCCAAAACATTTCTTAAAATCGTTAACATACTATATTATTTACTCATGATATTTATTTTTATTTTCTCCATAGAAGGTATGTGAATCAGTAACAGACGAGGGCTGTCTGGATACTATGCAACCGTTGTTGATACAATTAGAATGGTTACATGGTCATATTCTTTGTCATATATGTAATGTTTTCCTTTAACTCTCTGATGTACTTATATTCCTAGCACAGTGCCTATCACAGAATAGGCACAGGACCAATATTTGACTGATTGAAGATATTGATTGAGACAGTTAACAAAGACCAGCTATTAACATTTCCACTTTATATTTTATAAGCACAGAATTTCAGTCTATTTCTGAAGGGTAATAAACATTTTTATTTATACTTTCATTGCTCTTTTATTGTTAAAACTGTAAGACTTGTAGACTTAGGAGCTTATATGATGAACATATGTAAAGTCATCAGAAAAGTGTACCCACCTAAATACACATAGTTACTGGATTAAGTTATTAAAAATTAATCAAGCTAAAGGCTTAATTATCTAGATTTGTGTTCTGAAAAAGATCTCTTAGTTTTTGGCTCTTATTCATTTAATTAAAATGCTCATTCTTCTTCTCTCCCCACCTTCTTTATATTGTTAAGTTAGTTGAACATAAAAGTATAATCTCAAAATCAGTTATTAATTTGAACCATATCTGGAGTGTCAAGCACAGGTCCTTGGACTTAGCAGCCTCATTATTAAATAATTACTAAATCACATCCTGATTGGTAATTGTCACAGAAAACTGGGCTCATTACCACTCAAATTGTTTACCCTCCATATCAAGAGATAAAAATCTTCCCTTGTTTAGAAAAAAAGATAAATAAATGAAACCAGCTGAGTATGAGCAGGAAAAGAAAGGTGTGAAGACTCTTGTGATGAAGTATTCCTGTCCTTTCAAATTCGTTCAGGTGCTTTCCACCTAAATGTTATCTTAGAAAAAGCTTCTATTTTTTGAATAAAAAGTGGGTATGCATATTTTTAGAATGTGGAACAATACTGTTCTTTTTCTTTATTTGTTTAAAAATATTGTTCAAGTTACAAGTATCCAAGCCAACCCAACTCATATGTGAATTGAATTTGGCCTGCAGGCTAATATGCATTATACCATCATCCCCAGAAAAATGAGAACTTACTAATCACTGCATTTTTCTGGGTTAGTAAACATTTAATAATATTAAAAGTATCTGGATTCTTACATAATATTTAATAACCAAGTCCCCAACTTTATTTTCCATGTTCTTATTCTCAACCTTCATATACACATTTAATACAGGGATGGCAAGGAAAGTGCTTTTCTGATAGTTTATGATTAACCTGTGATCAAATTTTCCTGTCATTTTATTAATGCATGTTTGGGTTTGAACAATTCACCAGTATACATAGCCAATGTCATAGTTCATAATCTAGATGCATGTGTATGCATGAGTACCTGCTTCATTTTCATTCTAAAATGCTGCATCAAAACAAAAAGTAACTCTAAAGGCACAGGCAACAAAAGAAAAAGTAGACAAATTAGACTTCATCAAATTAAAAATATTTGTTCATCAAAACAAACAACAGAGTAAAACACAACTCACAGAATGGGAGAAAATATTTGCAAATCATATATCTGATGAGGGATTGATAACCAGAATATATAGAGTACTAATAAAACTCAACAACACAAACAAACGACCTGATTCAAAACTGGGTAAAGGACTTGACTAGACATTGCTCCAAAGGAGATATAAAAATGGGCTATAATCACATACAAAGATAATCAACATCACTGATCACTAGAGGAATGCAAATCAAAATTACAATTAGATACCACCTCATACCCATTAGGATGGCTACTATCAAAAAACCAAAATAATGATAGGTGTTAGTGATGATGTAAGAAATTAGACCCCCTACACTGTGGGTAAGAACAGCCATTATGGAAAACAGTATGGTGGTTCCTCAAAAATGTTTAAATTGTATTACTCTATGATCAAGCAATTACACTTCTGGGTATATACCTCCCAAAACTGAAAGCAGGGTCTTGTAGAATTATTTGTACTCCCATGTTTGTAACAATATTATTTACAATAACTGAAATATGGAAGCTACTCAAATATCCATGAACAGATGAATGAATAAGCAAAAATATGTTATATACATACAATGGGATATTATTCAGCCTTAAAAAGGAAGAAACTAAAAGTAGACCTACTATTTGATCCAGCAATCCCACTACTAGGAATTTACCTAAAGGAAAAAAGGACATTCTATGAAAAAGACATCTGCACTTGAATGTTTATAGCAGCACAATTCACAATTTCAAAGATGTGGAAACAACCCAAATGCCCATCAATACATGAGTGGATTAATAAAATGTGGTATATGTATACCATGGAGTACTATTCAGCCATAAAAAATGGTTATCGAGTATCTTTTGTAACTCCTGGATGGAACTGTAGGCATTTCTTCTAATGAAGTATTGCAAGAATGGAAAAACAAACACCACAATACTCTATATTAAATGGGAACTAATTGATCAACACTTATGTGTACATATGGAAGGTAAACTCAATGGAAATCAAGTAGATGGGAGGGGAGAGGAGGATGGGTAAATTCACACTTAATGGGTACAATGCACACTATCTAGATGAAGTGCATACTTATACCTTTGACTCAAACTGTACAAAAGCAAATTATGTAACCAAAACCTATGTACCCCAGTAATATGAAATTATAAAAAAAGGAAGGGGTTCTGACACATGCTAAAACAGGGATAAATATTGAAGACATCATGCTAAATGAAATAAGCCACCCACAAAAAGACAAATATTTTATGATTCCACTTATATTATGGACTTAAATTAGTCAGAATCACAGAAACAGAATGTAGAATGGTGTTTGCTAGGGCTGGAAGGCAGGGGTATGAGGAGTTATTATTTGATGGATGCAGAGTTTCAGTTTTACAAGATGAAAATAGTTATGGAGATAGATGCTACTGATGGTTGCACAACATTATTAATATACACAATACCACTTAAAATGGTTAGGGTGTAAATTTTATGTTATGTGTATTTTACCACAATAAAAGTAAATTAAATAATAGAACAACATAAAACAAATCTTATAAAAATCATTCCTTGCAAACAGATGGTTTTACACCATTTCTTAAGGATATCCAAGGGAAAATATGAGGCACCATATCCTCCTTGTCTTTTTGTTTGAATTATTTAGGATAGAATAACACCCAAAATAAGACATTGTTTAAATGAGTTAGTTGGCCATGTCTTATATCAAGGGACAGGAATATATTTTGCTATAGATCGTTTGATGAGACTCACTTTTTATGCCTCACTAATACAAAGATTTTTTTTATAGTAAATTCCTTCCTTTCAGAATATTTTGTTGTCTATAAAGTATATTGACCTGAAAACAGTAAAAATTTCTCAGAATTACATCACATTTATTGTAAAGGTCTTATTGTTCCTAAATGTCAAGTTGGCCTGTTTTCATACTTCAAATGATTTTGTATTCATGGGAAGTACATTTGTTGTTCCATTAATTCTTCAAATACCATGTGTCTGAAGGAAGTCTTCAGTGTGTGTGCGCGTGAAGCTTTACATAATAGTTTTCTTCATGAAACTTAAAGCCAATCAGAAATGTTAGAGAAGCATTTATTTTATAATAGTTTAGATCTTGTCTGTGAAAAAAATACATGTGGGTGTTAGTGTATTTAAGTGCATGTGTGTGTAATAGTGTACTTGCCATTTAAATTTCATGAAGTATATTAAAGTATATTACTTAATACAATTATTTAGAAATATTTCAGACTTTAACTAAATATATGTCTTTGAAATTTTTAATTGACAAATAAAAATTGAATTTATGTACAGCATGCTATTTTGAAATATATACACACACACATATATATATTGTGAAATGGTTATATCTAGCTAATTAACACAAATATTACCTCATAAACTTATTTTTTTATGGCAAGAGCATTTAAAATCTACTTTTTTAGTGTTTTTCAATAATACAATATATTTTTCTTATCCACAGTCACCATGTTGTAAAACAGATCTCTTGAATTTATTTTTCTTATCTAACTGAGATTTTGTATCCTTTTACCAACATCACCTCAATACCACCTCTCCTCATTGACCCAGCCTTAGGTAACCACCATTCTACTCTCTACTTCTTACATTATACTTTAATGTATGTTAGAAAATTATATTTTAAATATTTAATTTTATGAATCATATCTAATAATATTATCTGGCTAAAATGTGAAAAAATTACAAGCATACAAAGTCAACACAGTTCTAAATTATAGAATAAAATGAATGGTGAAATCTGACTCAAAGCAAAAATAAATCATTTTTAAGTTTTTAATAAATGCAAAATAATCTATGCTTAAAGAGATAACTGATCTACTATGACTTATTAGGGTAATGCATTGATGATGATGATGAAGATGATAATAATGATAAAGAGGAAGTGGAAGAGATGGAAGTACAGGAAAAAAAGGAAGAGGCTGAAGAGGAAGGGAAGAAATATTTTTGATGGGTTAGAATTCCTTTTGTGATTGGTTGGCTTACCAACCTCTAACACATGACTTGGAAATAGGAAAGAGTAACTTTTCTGACTCATGGAGAGCTGAATGAATAAAGAATCACATAAAACACAAACAGGAAGCAAAGCAATTAACATATTAGTACCACTCTTAAAAGTGAATATGATCCTTGACATTCACAATTTTATCTATTGAATATCTTTCCCATCAAGCTTATTCAAATGTTAGTCATGCAGAGTTAACTTCATTCATCAGTGGTCATGTTACTGAGCAGAATTTGTATAGACAATGCTTTCCTGCATATAGGATTTGAAGGGCAAAAAATTCCTCCTAATCCATGTCCAGATATAAATCTTCTTTTTCTGGGCCCGTTCTGTTAATCATATGACCCACCCACAAAATGTAAGGCTACCATGTATCATTATGACCCAGCTTTATCTTTGCTCATAATTCATTAGATCAAAAATATGTATTTCACAAATACTTTCTGAATAATGCTCTTTTGAATATGATTCCAAGTAAGATTGGTACTTTCTGCCAAATACATAAAAGTGCCACCTGTTTTAAGAAACCTGTCTTTTCATGCTTACAGAAAAGGAAAAAAAAAATTTAATCTAGACAAGCCCTCTTTGAGCAAGTAGAAGCACTGTTACCTGATGGCCAAGTATCTTGTCCATTTGTTCACACCACACAATTCATTACATAGAAAGTATACGCCAGGTGCTCTGTTGAGCACTAGCAATGCAAAAATGAAAATGCATCCCATGTCCTGTTCTCAAAAGAAGTTTGGAGTTGACTTTGAACAAACATGAAGGAATAATAAATGTAATTTGGTGAAGATATTTACTTAGTACAGCGAGCTCAGTGGAAAAGAAACTCCCAAGTCTGTGAAAGAGTTGGGGGCAGCGAAAAAAGTCACAAAGAAGATAGCATTGGATTAAGATTTATAAACGATAAAAGGGCCAGATTTACAAGGAAATGAAACATGTACTGATGTGTGTGAAAGAAGAAAGTTTAGCAAGTTCAGAAAGGCAACGATCATTTATTACATTTTGAAGATGAATTTAAGGGAAGAAGACATAACTGCAGGAGATTAAGGGCAAGATTGTGAAAGTCTTTCCATGCAAAAGCTCAGCTACTTGAAACTCCTGATACACAGAAGAGGAAGAATTTGACATTTCCCTCAAGATTTTTCTTTAGTTACTGTTTTTTTGGGGTTTTTTGAGTTTTTTTTTGTCAATTAGTACTGATTTAATGGTGAGTACATGTGGTATTTGTTTTCCCATTCTTATGATACTTCACTTAGTAGAATGGGGCTCCATCCAGGATAATACAAAAGGTACTAGATCACCATCTGTGATGTGCACAGACATCTGTGCACATATACCACTTGCTGTTTTCTAAATTTTTAAAATAATATACCACATATGCAAAAGAATTGTAAGTGACATACAGGTTTCTCCCTTTCCCAGATAATGTCAGCCTTTTTACTCTGTCTAGCATTTACATTGAAATTATGTGTTCCTTTTATTTTTTATTTTTTATTTTTTTTTATTGGGGGAAAACTACAAAGCATTTACAGTACAATGTTTACAGTCACAATTTGTAGTGAGCTGATTTTCCAAAATATATTACCACTCAAGTTGACTTATCCTGGGGGGTAGACCCAAGTCTGAGCGACGTGGGGGGACACTGTGGAGGGGTGGGATATGCTTGAAAAGTAGTTGGGGAGCGGAATTAGGGGTCTCAATAGAGGAAAGGAATTCCTCAAAAACTGATTCATGTGATTAACTGTACACCTCGGTAAATTCACTGAAAATCATTTAATTGTATACTTAAAATGGAGTGTTGGTTGTACGTAGATACAGTTGGAGCACTATGTATGTACTCTCTGGACTACTTTGACAGA
>CAUYRT010088558.1:0-12590 GCA_963574885.1 Lepilemur ruficaudatus
AGAAGGATTGCTTGAGCCCAGGAGTTTGAGGTTGCTGTGAGCTAGGCTGATGCCACGGCACTCTACAGCCCGAGCAACAGAGTGAGACTCTGTCTAAAAAAAAAAAAAAAAAAAAATTCAGATTCTTGGACTGAGGCCTTACTGTAGAACAGCTAAGTAGGCAAAAATCAAAAAATTACAGTGAGAATTATTCAGTTACAATTGTAATATACGCCTATATGCGATGAGGACATAAGCAGGGAAACCTAATTTAATTGAGATGATATCAGAGAATATGTTCTGAGTAGCTGAAAATAATCTACTTCCTCTGAAATATCAAGAGCTGGTGTAATGAGCAAACTGTAACATAACTGATTTAAACATAGGTTGATCCTACACTGAATTCTAAGTCATCACCTTTAGAGGAATTGAAGAGAGAGGATGTGGCTTGGCAACATCCCCAACACAGTGGTAGAAACAACATTTTTAGAGAAGAAAGGATTTGAAAGGGTAATGAGAGGTGTCTGCAAATATTTGAAGAGCTTTCACATAGAAGAAAGACTGCATTTATTTTGTGATTTTTCTGGAAGGCAGAATAAGTACCTATGGTGGGAACCATTGGAAGGCAGATTTCTGTTCTACAAAAAGTTCTTAACAGCTGGAACTGTCTGAACATGGAACAAGCTGCCCTTGGGGAGCCATTGGCAGTTTTAAAGCAGGGGAACAGTGTACTGCAAGCAGAACTGTGGAGTCTCTAATGTTAGAGCAGTCTCAGTAGAAATTTCCACTGTTGGGAGGATGGGCAGCCTGTGCACTCAGGATGTTGCTAGCTGTCAGAGCAGTTTTGTGTTTCTATCTCTGGCTATGAGATTCCTGGATCTCTGACGGGGTTTTTCTGGTTCTAGGATGTATCTGTTGGTTGAAGTTGTAATAATTTACTATAAAACAAGAAAGAAATATCTCCTAACTTCAGTGGAGAAAAGAGTTATTCATTTGTAAAATGTCACATGGAAAAGCAACTCAGATGTAGCTCAGGATAGAAATCTTTCATTCAGTCATTTTTCTACTCTGAAAAATATGCAGAGTATGACATTTCATGATTTGGAAGATATATAGATGAATTACTTGCAGCTTTTGACAGCAAGTGGCTTATAGTCTAAGGGGAAAGACTGATTTAAATGAATAGCTGTAGTCCAAATAAGGAAATATTTATTATAACAAAAGTGTTAAGGCCAATTAGATAAACTAAAGAGTTGAGAAGAATTTTTGTCAATGTGGGAAAGTGTTATTTTTACTGTTTTCAATAATTACCATAAATTAATTATTTTTGGAGGCATGCCAGTCATAATGCAAATATTAGGTAGCATAGAAATAGATCTTATGAGAAGGAAGTTATTTCAAATTATTAAATAAATTGATCACGCTAATAAAATTTTGCATTCTAACAATATTGTCTTTTAAGATTCGAGTCAAAACATTCAGAAATATGCTCACAAACCCTAGCCAGTATCATCTCCAGATGGCGTGCTAATATGTTTGTCTGTATGCACTTACATAATATTAATAATTCCGCACTCATCTCATTTTCTTCTTATCATTTCTGCTCCTTTGCTCATTCCAAGAAACCAACTCTTATTTTTGCCTTCCCCATGTTCATTATTTTAAATTTACATATTGTGCACTAAAGGTACAATTACTTGTATGATTGCTTTGACATTTGTCTATGTATTTGAAGATTGCAGTTTGACTTGTCCTACCTCCCCTATGGATTCCAAGCCTAAATGTTGTAACCCGGTATCTTCCACTCTCGTTGTAACTTTAAAAGATAAGGCCAATGAAGTGGGTATCTTTTAATGGGTATAGTTGGTTCTGAAAATTGAAGGAGCTAGAGTCTATAGTAGACATCAAGTCTATAGTAGACATCAAATCAGTCATTACATATGCTATTAATAATTTCAGTATCTCCAACAAGTATTTACAAGTTATATACTGATCATTTCTTAAAGAAAGTAACTAATAGTTTTAAATTCAAAATGTTTATAGAGAAATAAGAGAGCTTTTGTGAAAATTCCACAGGATTTGGAAAAATACAAATTTGGGGTTGAATATCAGCTCAACTATGTATTTGAATTCTACCAATTTAATTAGGCCATCTGAACCTGTGTTTTCAGCCACCTCTTGGGTGAGGATAATAATACATTTTATGTAATCAGAAGTTTTGCATGTAAATGGTCTCACACAGTGTGTGGCATGGAAAAAAACTCTTAAAGAATATAATTGTCTTTACAATAATATTGATTAGACAAAAATAGAAGAGTAAAATAGAGTATTTGTTTGAGAAATAAATAATAAACCATCAAAATAATAAAAAATGAGACCTGAGTGATATCTTCGTGCATACACATTTTAAAAGATAATATATTCAAAGAACCTCTTATAACTGTCATATAGTGAAAAAATATTCCAAAAACTCTGGCAGCTGTTTTAGGGTTTTTAGTGTGTGAAGGTATATTTTGAGGAACACCACGGGCCCTTCGTGTGTTCAAGTCTCCATGATGCTTCAAAAGTTGTCCCAATGAATATACAGCACTGAGTAAGCCACTGTGGAGGAAAAGAGCATGCGTTTGTGGTCCCTGACCTCAAGGGGCCTATTTCAGTGGTAGATATATAGCTTGCTCACGAAAATTTTAGTGCAAATCAAAATTACCTTTACTAGTTAAGCAAGTTAGGTGCTATTAAAATTCAAAATATGGCCAGGGGTGGTGGCTCAGGTCTGTAATCCCAGCACTTTGGGAGGCTGAGACTGAGGCAGAAAGATTGCTTGAGACAACACTAAACAACATAGTGAGACTCTTGTCTCTACAAAAAAGTTAAAAAAAAAAATTAGCCAGGTGTGGTGGCATGCGCTTGTAGTTCTAGCTACTGGGGAGGCTGAAGCAGGAGCATCCCTTGATGCCAAGAATTGGAGGCCACAGTGACCTAGATTGCACCACTGCACTCAAGCCTGGTGACAGAGTGAGATCCTATCTCAGAAAAAAGAAAAATAAACTAAAATTCAAAATAAAATGACTTTTAAAGACGGAAAAAAGAAAGATTGTGTATATATGGTTGTGGATGCATTATTGGATATATTAAATTGAAGAAAAGTTAGTGACTCAGAACCATGTATTTTGTATTTCCCTTTACTCTGAATTAATACTTGCTTCCATTTTGCTACCCATTAATCTCTAAAGTCATAAATGGAGCTAGAAAAATTTCCATGTATTTCTGGAAATGAATGTTCTACAAGGTCACCACTGTACCAGAAGCCAGAGGTCCTTTTTAAAGAGACTCACAGGAGTCAGAACATTTTATGTGTGTGCCTTAGAATGGGAATGGCAAGAACATTGTTACCTCCTCCTGCAGTCTCATGGCAGCCATGAACTATATTTATCAGCAGTGCTATGTCCTAGCTTGACACTACGTTGCCCATGGTGATCATAAACCTGGAGGAGGAAATGAAGGGAACAATGCCTGTTTCAATCACACATATTTGCAAATTGTCATCCTGTCATTCCTGAATGCCTTTCTCAGAGATGCTTCACTGAAGAAATTACTTCCAATTTTTTTAACTAGAGATAAGAATTAAGTTATTTGTGTGGTATAATTGTAATCCCTAAATAAAAATATTTGAAGGGAAATATGCAAAGTATTTTTTGGACAAACTTGGCTTAAATGCATTTTCTTAAAATTGTATGATTTTCCAATTTCAGGATAATTATTTTCTCGATATTTGTAAAGAAATCTTATTTTAAACCATATAAAAATATAAATTTTACTCTATTTTAATAGGCTGGAGAGATAATCTAAGATATTTTGAAAATAAATTTAATATGAAATTAATTCCTTATTTTAGGAGTATTGTAGTCCCAAAACACTAATATCATAAAATATATATATGTATATCCTTTAACTGCTTTAATCTATGAGTTTGCTTATTATTTTTATTAAAAACAGAACAAAGGATTTGGTTTAGTTGCATATCTGTAAAAATATGCCAACTGAGTGTATAGCATCCTAGCACTTGGCAGCTTCACCATGGCAAACTGAAAGAAATTGAACAGAGGTTAAATTAAGTAGAGACAATGAGAATAACTAGAATAAATTTTGAAATAAAGACTTTGGTACTTGTCTTAGACAGAGTGACAAAATTTAACCACTGAAGACTGCAGAATATTAAAATCTTGGAAATAGAATTGTCTAGAACTTTGGAAGTTAATTCAAATCCAATGCTGGAACAATCCCCCGAGTTGGGATTTTTTTTTTTTTTTTTTTTTTTTTGGTTTTTAAAACTATGAAGTCGTTTTCCTCAGAATTGTCCGTGATCATTGTGATCTGGCCAATTTATTTGTTTTGATTTTGGCATAACTGTTTATGATTTAGAAATGTGACTTCTTTCATCCTGAAACCACAGCCTCTCCCACTATACATGTGGCCATGAAAAAGTAGCCATGGGCATCATGGCAGAGCCAGCTTGTCCAAAAGTTGTTTGTGGTGTATCTGTGTGTTTGGGATTGCTTGTGAGCCAGTTCAAGGCCTCAATATTACCAGCACTACCTAGAATCTCTTCAGGAGCTCCTTGATATCCCTAGGCCTGCCCTAAGGTCACTATACCAGATATGCAGAGGAGACACAGGGCACACTTAGGAAAAACTACTGTTTTCTCTTGTTTTGTTTTGTTTTAACTGAGGCCTGGGCCTCAAAATTCCAAGTGAAATTATTAGCTCTGCTGAACTCAGCTCTGCTTCATATGTAAAATAACAGCAAATCTAGTGACCTCCTAGATCTCTTTCTTTTAGACCCATATCTAATCTTGAATCTTAACGTCACATACCTCCAAAGCTTTGGTAAACACAGGGGAATCTTGAAGGAAAATGAAAACATGTTCATCTCTAAGGTTTAGTCTAATCTGGCTAAACTGGCCTCTAAATGGTTAGCTACATAAGCCCTATACCATTTTCAGCTTCAACTTCACAGGTCCCAACACATGGGAGATAAATACAGTGAAGGAACAAGACCAAGAAAAGCCATACATGCTGGAGTTTATGATCTCTTTGGTCAACATAACATTGGATTCTCTCTCTAGAACTATGGAAGAAGAGTATCCTTTTCCTAGAACCTCCCTAGGGCCTCTCCACCTTGGAGTGGATTATAGGAAGAGGGAGTCTTTGTGGTTGTCGTAGAAGCCATAAATATTATCTCTTCTTGCATGGGGAGAGGCAGGGGGACATAGTAAGAACATATCATGGAATCCCACAAACTTCAGTTCAGTTCATAATTTTGACAGCTATTATGCTGAATATTCTTAAGTAAGTTATTTAACCTTAGTTTTCTTATTGTTAAACATGCGTAATTAAAACTTTCATTCAGGATTGTTGTAAGAATTTAACAAATCACATACAACCTAGGAATGCAAAGATGGTTCCACACATAAAAATCAATCAACATATTGAAAAAATAGTATAATGTATAGTGTAAACTGTGATATTTAAAATCTGATTTTAAAAAAATGAAGGTGTAAATGATATTAAGTTAAAACTCAAGTTCTGACTTTCCATAAAATAATAGTGAAAAAATGTAGCTGGTTAATAATAGTAAATTAACCATTAGTAATACATAAACAGTTAATAACAACATAATATTCAATGTTTACTAAATATCACATATCTTTAAAAATGGACTGGCTTTTTAAAACACCATAGGGACATTTTCTCATCCTGCACTGTAAAAAGTATCTGGAATCAATACTATGTTCTGTTTTCTTCTAACATAGTAAAATAATTTTTCCCATTCTTATGCTTTTGAATTTAATTTTTCAATTAGAAAATACCAAACTATGTTCAAAAGCAGATGTATAAATTTCTATCCTTTGGCACAGCATGGGAGAAACCCACAACTAAGAACAACAGCAGCAGGTGGCAAGAAGTGGGAAGTTCTATGGTTACAAATGTTCATGCTAGGCTGAAAATATAGAACAGGTTGTGCCCTGAGGCAGTATTGCTTAGACTATGCATGGTGTGTTTGGGTTCAGATTCTACACTTCAAGAAAATTGCTTCCAGTTAAGTTATTGGTTTTACTAATAACACTGTATGATTGGAAGAGATTGGACTGGATTTTTAGTTTTTTAAAATGCCATCATAAACCTGTGAGATACTGTGGGAGTCTTCAGAACTTTCCCGCTTCTGGGACAGGTTGTAATCCAGGTTTTCTTGCTGGGTCCAAATGCCGTTTTTGAGTTCCTCAGAGTGGAACAGCCCGTAACTGCTCTTCCGTATTCCTCTTGGCAATAGTGTAAATATTACAACTTTGAAGCTTGTCAGAAACACTGTAAGACTTTAAATGTTATATCCTAATTTAAACCCAAGATTTGTTCTCCTTGGGAATCCCCTTCCATGGGGCAGGCAAGGATGGTCAAGTTCTGTTTCACTCCTGTACACACACACACACACACACATACATGCACACACCCATACACACGTTGAGTGTGATGTGAGAGGTAGCAATATGGTTTTCACAACAATAAATGCAAGATATTCAAAGGTTTCTTTGTAGGTGGTTTTATAATACCCTGTGCATACCTTGATGTTAGATTTTTAACAGTTTGTGTATCTTCTTCCTTTATAAGTGAGCACTATTTTATACCCGATATTGAGTTAAGGCCTAGTCCTAGAAAAATAACTCAGAAATTGTTTGGAATTATTGAATAAGCAATTGAATAAATGAATGAATTAAAATTAGTCTTAAAAAATCATAATTGGTACTTATTTTGTGTAACTCAATTATACACATTGTTAACTCATAGCAAATTATATCTGTTAGTTTAAAGATAAGCACAAGAAATACAGTTTGGTTATGATGGGTAGACATTTCTTACTCATATGTGCCAAGCACAACGTGTTCATTTTGCATCAAAATATATTCCCCACTATGCTAAGATTGTAGATATAAAATTGTTATAGTTTCTAAGCTTTGCTTTAGCTCTGTGGTTTCTATATTCAGAACTTTCTGCTTAAAATTTGTATGATATTTACACCAAGTGAAGCCTGGTAATAAACTATCTAGGATTGAGTACATGAGGAATCATGGAGAAAGTGGAAAAGATTAGAGGCTTTGATAATAACATGCATGAAAGTTATGAGGTAGGATAGACTACAATGTATTTATGTAACTGAAGAAAATCTGCAGTGAGGTAAGTGAGAGAAAGAGACAGCTATTTTTGCAATCCAGAGAAAGGATAAATATCAGCTTCTGTTCTTTGTTTAGGGGATTATTTAATTTATTTATCATTTATTTTCTACAAATTTATGTGCATCTATTTGTATTGAATAATTGAATTTTCTGTAATTCACAAAAAAATTTTACATAATACCCACCTCATAGATAGGAAATGAAATTTATTTACTTAGGGTAATAAATCTAGCAACTGGCAGAACTGAATTTTACAGTTATAGCTATTGTATTTCAAAGCCTCTATCCTACCTCATGACTTTCATGCATGTTATTATCTTTGCCTAAAAGCTGTCCCACAAACACATACACGTAGATAAATACCTTTCTGTATGTTAGGTTTCTCTTCATCTTTTTGGCCTAAACATATCATTTCTTCAGAAAAAATAGTTCCTGACCACTTCGAAAAGTAGGTTCCCTTTATTACTCTCCATTATATAACACTGCCTGTATTTTCATAGCATTTCACACAATTTATATGTACATACATATTTTAAGTTTTTGGCAAAAGTTTTGGCAAATCTCTCTACTAGAACTGTAAATCCCATGAGGGCAGGAATTATATGTCTACCTTGTCTACCACTGTATACCCAGTGTCAGTGGAGTGCCTGCAGGGAGCAATTGCCCAATTAATATCTATTGAATGAATAGTTGAATTCAGGAATATATCAAATGACAGAAAATACTGACGGCACCGACATGCATAATTAAGTTAGTGTCTCCCATATTATTAATAGTTTATAAAAAATATCCACCAGTGCACTAGTCATCTTTTTGTCAAAGAACAATTGAAATTTTCACTTGCATTTAAATAGTATGAGAAAAATGAAATATATAAGTTTTTTTTGAAGCTACATGCTGGAATCAGTGGATTAAGGTAGATAGTATTATTGTCAATATTATTATAGAGTGTCTGTAAAGGCCATTTTTCAGGGGTCTAGGGTCCAGGGCCCAGGGCACGCTAAGAGCATTTTATCCTCAGTTTAATATCTTTACCATCAACTATCACCATCTTCCATCTATGCACTTCCCCTTACCCAAAAAAATAAAATTTATTTTTTTACTCATATGTTCTGCTAGAGTAAAAGGCTGTTTTCAACCAAGACCCAGAAATAGAAAGCTGGCCACTTCATATACTACTACATCAGTGTTTCTTAAATAAAAGAAAGTATCAGACCACATTACAAAAGATTCATTGGCATAAAAACTTACTAGGAGAGGTTTTTTCCATGTTATTCCTTTGACGTTGTATAGAAAACACCATTTTGTCTTCAACTAAGGGGAATTGTAAAGTATTTTAGTAGTATTTCAGTGGACCTTGGGGAATTCCTCTTCAAAATAGTTTTTCTTTCCCTTGTCGTTACAGAGTCCCGGAGAGCTAAAAGACTTGGTGTTAGTCAATTCACAATTCTTTCTTGGCTCCCTTTCTAGTTCACGTTTTATTTGCTTGCTGAAATTAATGTAAAAATTAAAAACCCTTATTTCTATAAAACAGAAAGATAAAATCTCCACTCCTAGGTTTCTCTGAATTTTATCCATTCATCCCTGTCTTATTTGGATAGAAGGTATTTCACAAATTGCCTTATCATTTCTTTTTCAAGATTCCTATTTGCCTCAAAGGGTATGTACCTTGTATCTCTTTTTGTTTTTATTTGAATTCATGTATTTGAAGAGTTCCTTAGAAATTTGGAATTTATTCATTAAATGACTACAAAATTATATATAGCTAAAAATAATAAACCTAAACAATATGAGTGAAATGTAGCTAAATTTGTCTTATGATAAGTATTAATTACTGAAAGTGTACCTTTTCTCAGTTCCATCTCTATCCACACCATGGTGACCCTGATTCTACTCTGTCTCAAAGGTGAAATTAAATGAGTAACTGCGAGGCAAGAGTTTCCTTAATTGAATGCTGTATGTACTAATACATCTGCTTTATCCATTTCACCTTTCAACTATCACATTTGAAATGTGCTTTAATATAGAGAATCAGCATGTTAGATGGGTAAATAGGGAGGATTGTAGGAACAGAGATATGTCTGCAGCTGTGTTTCTTCTGTATTTTTTCTTTAAAGGTATGGTATTTGCTAAGTGTTCCTTATATTTCAGTGTCTGTGAACTCTGAGATGAATGGATGGTGTTTTAGGAATTTGCACACTAATTTATAGATGCTAAAAAATGCTTGGAATATAAATCCCCTTTCTGCCTATCTGTGTGACGTAAGGCGAGTTACTTTTTCTCACTAGTCTTGGTTTCCCCACAGCTAATAGAAATCATAAGGTAAAGGGAGGCAAGACGGTATGCTAGAAGCAGTGTGCACATGACTCTCTCAAGGAGAGGATGGAAAGTTGCAGGTTGATACCCTACAGATGGGCCTTCTTGAAAAGAGCATTGTGAATCTCAGAGAAGTGACAGGGAACATTCAGAGTGAAGGAGAAGGAGACAGGGAGATCCACTGGGCAAGATTGGAAGGAACCTGGGGGAAGCATCTACATATGGAGAAGGATAGGAGGAGAGAGCCCTGAGGCTCCACGTTCCCCCCACAGCCACTGCAGCCACGCTGTGAGGGAGCCCCCACCACCACCTCAGACCTCCAGACTGATCAGGGAGCTGCTCGGAGTCTGTGCAGCAACACTACACCAGAGAGCAGGCACAGTAGGGACCTGAGTTACTGCAACTGATGCCATTCTGAGCTCTTGCATCTGGAGTGCCTCATCTACACAGAACTCAACTTTGCTGCAGCCACCTCCATATCGCCCCAGCCAGCCAGGGAGGAAGCAGGAAGAGAAGATGCTCTCATGTGTCCCGTGATGGGGAGTCAAGCACCCTTCCCACCACAGGGAATCTGAACAGATCAGGAGCCATAGATGCCACCTGAGAAGCCCTGCAGCAGCTACTTCTGTGGACCTGAGTAGGAGCAGAGCCCTGGCTGCCCAGTGGTCCAGCCCCAGGCCTTGCCCCTGCAATCCCCAAGCTGCTACCTGGCCACATAGCTCTGCACCCACAGTTACTGTTCTGCTGCCACAGCTCCATTCCCAAGGCTCCAACACAGTTCCCAGGCACCATGGCTCCACCCCTGAGGCTTCAGCACTGATGCTGGGCCTGTGGCCTGAGCTCCTAGGCTCCTTTGCTAGGCTCCTATGCCCTGCCCCTGAGCCTCCAGTGCTGCTGTCAGGCCCTGTGGCCTGCCCCTGGGGCTCACACAAGCCGCTTAGTAGGAACTGTCCCTGTAGTCCAATGTGTTGCCAGTGACCCACTAGCTTTGAGCTGCCATTGCACCTGGACCCGGTTGGAGCCAACACCCCCAGACCTGACACCCCAGCCACTGGCACCAGTGCAGGGAGGCCCAGGCAGAACAATCTCCCACAACACCATCCTCTGTGGAGAGGTACTTGCCCAGTCCCAACCTGAGCTTCCAAAAACAGCCTGGGGAAAAACCCACCATCACACTGGAAGATCATTCAGCACAGGCTTGGTCTGTGACAATCACAGGGGGATGGGACAACACAGGTTGGCTGCATTACAGGCTCTCAGTGCATTCACCCCTTCCTTGCCAGGTCAGTCTTCCAGAATAGGTCACAAAAATACCATCTAGGGACCTCTCCTTTTTCTAAGTAGGTGAGTTCTCAGAAAAGGAGATCAGGTGCACTGCAAACATATCTTCCCTGAGCTGAGAGAGGTTTCAGATGAGAAGAAATCCTGAGAGGACCCTGGCAATATGGGGGAAAAAAAGCTAGTTCAAAACCCTGAAGAGATCACAATGGACCTCAACAAAAAGGAAATCATGTAAATTTCCAAATGGAAATTATAATGTGAATGGCAAAAAGGATGCATGAGATTGAAGAGAAAGTTGAAAACCAACAAAAAGAAGCCCAAAAAGGTTTCAGGTAATCAATGAAAAATATAAAAAAGTCACTAGACAATGCAAGAAAGAATATAACAGAACTTAAAGAATTGAAAGAGTCGTTTAGGAAATTTCAAAATACAGCAGAAATCTTCAGCAACAGACTAGACCAAGTAGAAGGAAGAATTTTAGAACTTGAAGACAAGGCTCTCAAACTAACCAAGTCAGCCAAAGACACACAAAAAAAGAATAAAGAGAATGAAGAATCACTCAGAGAAATAGGTGACTATGTGAAGTGAACCAAGATATGAATTACAGGTCTCCCTGAGGAGGAAGAAGAAAAAGCAAAAAGCAATGGAAAACTTATTTTAGGAAATTATTGAAGAAAACTTCCTTGGTATAGCCAGGGATTCAGATATCCAGATATAAGATGGTCATTGAACACTGGGAAGATTCATAGCAAATAGACATCTCCAAGACACATGGTCATCAACTTGGTCAAAGTCAAAGTGAAGGAGAAAATTCTACAAGCCACAAGAAGACAACAACTAACCTACAAAGGAAAACTCGTCACGCTGATAGCAGACTTCTCTGCAGAGATCTTACAGGCCAGAAGGGATCAGGGTCCCACTTTTAGACTTCATAAACAGAACAAATGCCAACCAAGAATTTTTTAACCTGCACAACTAAGTTCATAAATGATGGAGAAATAAAGACTTTTCCAAACAAGCAAACACTAGGAAAATTTGTCACTTTTAGACCTGCTCTAGAGGAAATATTCAGAACTGCATTATACGTGGAATAGCATAATAGATACCCACTGATGTAAAAACACCTGAAAGTTAAAGGGAAATACAAGTTAAAACTACAATGATATACCACCTTAGCCCTGTCAGAATGGCCATTATGAAAAAGTCAAAAAACAATAGGTGCTGGCTAGGATACAGAAAGAAAGGAACACTTATACACTGTTGGTGGGACTGCAAATTAGTAATTTCCATAGAAAAATAGTTTTCTGTAGAAAATGCTATGGAGATTCCGGAAAGAAATAAAAGTAGACCATCCATTAGATCCAGTAATCCTACTACTGGGTATCTACCCAAAGGAAAAGAAATCATTTTATCAAAAAGATACCTACACACAAATGTTTATCATAGCACAATTCAAAGATGTGGAATCAAGCTAAGTGCCCATCAATTTATGAGTGGATTAAGAAGATGTGGCACATATACACACCATAGAGTACTACTCAGCCATAAAAAAGAATGAATTAATGTTTTTTGCAGCAACTTGGATGGAACTGTAGATCATTATTCTAAGCAAAGTATCTCACACATGGAAAGCCAAACACCACATGTACTCTTTAATAATTGGGAGCTAAACAGCAGGCACACACAGGCACAAAGTGATGTAAAGGTCATTGAAATCCAAGAAGTGGGGAGGTTGGGATGAGGAGATGGGTAAAAACTCATAGGGTACAATGAACTGTATTCTGGC
>CAUYRT010088559.1:0-28748 GCA_963574885.1 Lepilemur ruficaudatus
CACAAGAAGCCCAAAAGAAAGAGCAAGATGAAGCCCTCATGCCATTTTTCACCCAGAAAAGAAAGAGGGATAGCAAATTTGAATCTGTCAGGCAGACAACTCACCCACAGTAAAGCCAGATAGATGTATTTCAGAAAGTGTAGGAAAAACAGTCAGCAACTTGAAAACTAATTAGATTGAGTGTAATCCTTTTTGATAAGCACATGATTTACTGCTTAAGTTGATTACATTATAATCAACCCAAATTTATCACATTTCCATAGGCTATCTGATGCAAATAATGCACTTATTCTCCAGCTGTTTAAAATCTACGCTTTCTTTCGTCTGAAGAAAACCTAATTCCCACTTAGACATGTTTCTGAGGCTTTGAATTCACTGGAGCCATTAGACAAGGTGCTGCCTATTAAGCTGTATTGGGAGAATTATAGGAATTTTGCATGCCATTAGTATCTACCAATATTTTAAAGTGTAAGTATCCCATTCCTAATATAATACCATGCAAAATTAAATGTCCAGTCAAACATAAAACCTGCAAGAGAGGAATGAACAAGGCAGAGTATAACGGACATGCTCCTTGTCAAAGTCAGTCACCGAATCAAGGGCTCACATTAGGAATTTTCTTCACAGGGTACGACTTCTCCTCATTCATGGCTTTGGTTAAAAATACCCTCACTAACAAGTGTCCCATCTGCTTAAAAGACTAGTCAATAGCCCATGAAGAACTCAATTTTCTTGTTAACAGATAAAGCCCCCAGAGCTCAACACAAAGCTATGTGGTGGTTCAACAACACTACTTATGAAGAAATATTGGATTGTTATTTACCTGGACAAAGAAAGGCCTCTGAAGAGACTCCACAGTACCTTTCCCAATTATAAAAAAGAATGAATTTCCAACGCAAATCATGTGAATTGACATGGATTGTGCCTCTGTTCAATAAGACAATATGAAGCCTAAATGAGACGCTAAATGAAGAGGTTTATCTTGGGCTTTGTCTAGAATTGAAGAAAAGCTCTCACGCTCTGCCTGAAGGGAAAGTTGCAGTGACCTTCCTTTGCTAGGCAGTGTCTCGTCCTCACTGCCTTTTAGCTGGCATGAATGACTATCAAGGTGCTCCTGAAAGTTTCCTACACACAACACAGGATAATTCTCACCCAAATTCCCCTCCCTAACACAGTAACGAATGGCCTTGCACAGGAAGCTAAGCCTCTCTTTCAGCCTTATGCTAAGAGAGTGTAATTAATATATTCCTTCTCCTCTCAGTCTCACTGGGAAAATGTGAGAAAAACAAAGTTCTTGAGCTCCAACTGAAAAGCAAAAGACATCTATATGGTGCCGTAAGCATTGTTTTTGGCACAAACAAATGTTGAGCATTCAGTCCATAGGTCACTGTAGTCTACAGAACAAGATTCTCAAAGCTCACCCACTGTGACAGTGTGTTTTGCCAACTGTGTACACTGATGAGCTCCTAGTTGTATTTCCATGTCAGGTTGCCTGGCTGTTGTTAATTACCTGCTCACATGGAATACAGAGCACACGAGGATGATACCAGAAACACATGAAAGGAATGGCCCAGAGAGGATCTCTGCAGTCTCCTCCTGCCAATCTGTTTAACAAATCCAGATGACACTCAGCAAATGATAAGAATAAAACATGCACCTCAGGCATTATACATGAAAAAGCAGACAGTAATGGGGAGAGAGGGAGGATGGGGGTGAATACTGTATGCCTTCAATAAGTGAGAATTGAATTCCAAGCTAAATCCTTGCAGAGCACTGGAGGGAGGACTGTAGCAAAGCTCAGCAGGTTTCCAAACTGTTCCTTAGCAGCTGGCTGTAGAGTAAATACAAATTCACACAAAAAAGAGGAGGCAAAATTGAAATCTGGAATGAGATGCCTTTGTTGTGTTAAAGGAGAAGGCAGCAGTGTTCCAGTGAGATTAGCAAACTCAAAGCAGGGTGCAAACACCCTCGCAAGAGAGGCAAAAGGTCTTCTCAGAGAAGATCAAGCCTACATCTACTTCATCTACTTAGAAAACACTTGTCAAACCTATGCTTTTTCTTGCCTAGCAACTATTACAAATTTTACTGTTTTCTTTTTCTCTCCTCATCTAGATCTCTAACTATACTAAGCATGATTTCCCTTCCTAACCATATTTTATGGCGCTAATATCTTTCTCCCACTACTTCTTACCAACACTTTTCTCTGCTTTAGAGTTCATGATCCAGATATCATCTTAAGATTATAACCAGCTCATATAAGTCTGTCCAATTTAGCATTTGTATCTGTGATTTGACAGTATAATAAAAGATGTGTTTCTTAAATCTGTAGGGAAATATGAAGCTGATGTGATGGTTTCAATCATAACAGAGTTAAGATAACACCATCAGGATAAAAAAGATATTCATAGGTAGGATTTAGAGCCAAATCAAGTAAGATGAAATTTTACATGGAAAAATGAAAGACTCCATTCTTGGGGTAAATATGCTTCTCAAAGACACAATGTGAGATCTAAGGGTGAACAGAAATATATATTTTAAAAAACTTAGCTTTTTTGGTCAACAGTTAGCTAAGATAAGGCTGTCAAGAAAGATGTAATCTTAAACTGAACCATGAAAAGAAGGTAATTATCTCATTCTAATATGGGTCAACCTGCTCAGAGATAATCACATTGAGTTCCAGGAACTTCTCAGTTGATAAACAAACATACACTTCAGAAGGAATCAAGCAGAACTGTGTGGACCTTGTGAGCAAAATCAAATGATGAAAGAATGAAGGAACCAAGATGTTCAATCTGAAGAAATAAAGATTAAAGGAGGCCATGATAAGGTCTTCAAACATTTGGAGGACTGTCATGTAGAAGAGGGATTGGACTTGCTCTGTATGGCTTAAAGAGGTACAGTGTACACCAACAGGTAGAAGCTATCAGAAGGCATTTTGGCTCAAGATAAGAAGAATTTTCTAGCAGTCAGAGTAGTGTACAGAGGGGAGGGGCAGCCCTGGGAAGCAGTGAATTTCCAGTCTCTGAAGGGTGTTCCAGCAGGTGATGGAGACTTCACAAGTACAACAAACCTCAAATTCAGAGAGATGGAGAGACACAGCCTCAAGAGTTATAAAAGCTGCCTTTGATTGAGCACCCACCATATGCCAGAAGTTGACATACTTCACAATCCTTGCAATAACTCTAAAAGACAGACATTGCTATACTCAATTGATCGATATTCACAGAGATTACATGACTTTGCAAGTACCATTCAGTAAACGGTGGGGCCTCAATCCAAATCCAGGTGTAAACTTCTGCCATGCCATATTGTCTGATATTCCTCAACTGAGTCCACTCTTAAAAAGTTAAATACTCAACCCGTGTGAATAAACAATGTGAGATGGAGAAAGACCATTGAACTAAAGCCAGAAGACCCCCATTTGTGTCCTACCTCCACTGTTTATGCTTTGTGACTTGATACAAATTACTGAACCTCTCTGGGTCTTCAGTTTCTTCATCCATAAAGCTTTAATGGCAATACCTATCAGACAGGGGTTCCAAAAACATGAAACAGATCATCTACTCTAAAAGTGCTTTGTAAAGTCTTAAAAGGCTTTTTACAAATGGAATATTGTTAATGTTATTAGGTGAGAGTAATGCTCTATTCTTCACAGAATAATATAAAAGACACTTCAGTTTGAAATATTTTCAGATAAAACCCAGAAACCTCATCTAAGCCACTCGGCTCAACTGGTTAGAGCATAGATTTCAGTGTCAGCTTCACAGGTTCTATAAAAGAGGTTCTTAATGGCAGCAATCTGATGTGAAAGAGAAGAGAGTATGAAACTCTAAAATCACTCCCTAGATGGTGCCACTGACGGTACATCGAGGCCATAGTCATTGCTCCTTTCTTTTCCAGGGGTTCAGATAAAATGCACTACCCCCAAAATATTTGCTGATGCTCACAAGTGGGTGATAATTTAGTGCAAACCCATCTTATTATTCACCTAGATGAAGATTTAAATGTTCAGCCCTAGTGATGATAAATCAAAAGCCTGCTGCTCAGATAAAACATACATTGGTAACCAGGACTCTCAGGGTTGAAAAGGACATTGAAGGTCTTCTGATCCAACCTCCATCTGCTACTTGTTATATTAATATACAAGCATCCAAAAGCCATCTGTCATAAAGTAAGCATGTCTGACACCCTCACATAACAGTTTAAAATTTCTCAGAGCAAATGGATGTCTCCCCAAAGGCCTGATGATTGGCCATTTCCAAACAACCCTTGCAAAATATATCAGTGTCTAGCAGCTCTGCTAAGTAACAAGGAAAATATTTTGTTCTCTCTCCATGAAGTCTTTACACAGGCACACACACACGCATATTCAAACACTGGCATCTCTAAGATTCAACCAAGGATTAGTATTCTTTTACCTTTTGGCTTTTTCAGGACATTGGACAGGACCAATAAGGTCCCTGGGCAATTCCCAAACTTGGCTAGGCAGTACGATAGCCTCATAAGCTTTTCAAAAATACAAATTCCTAGTCCCTTCACAAAATCAGACTTATAGGTGCCAGCCTGACCCCATGGTACACAGGAATCTCTGATGGAGGCATTGTCTGCCCTTTAGCAGCAGAATCAGACTTGACTGGGAGCTCCTTCCCCAGCCACAGGGTGTAACTCCACGACAGCCAAGCAAGTCTGTGATGGAAGTAGCCGGGACTCTGGTTAGGGCATCTCCAAGGCAGAGTGAGAGATATAGAGAGAGCATTCTCCCCTGCAGGACCATTTCTAAACATTTTTGTATATGAACAAAAACAGGAAAGCAGTACGGAGAAAAGAAAAAATTCCTTCAGCATCCCACTATTTTGTGAAGCATATAAAGAAATGAAAGAGTTCTCCTGACCATGCTCCATCAATAATAGCTGTGTTGATGATGATGGGTCAATTGATAGATGATAGATAGATAGCACAGAGGCTGGCACTTGTAACTGTATTTTGACAAGAACAATATTACATCCCTGGCCTCCTAGAGCCTGCATTACAATGTAGATGAGCAGCAACAAACAAATAACTTTATAATTTAACTTCAAATAGTGGTAAATGCCATGAAGAAGCATAAATTAAGGTGAGCTGGGTATTATCCATTTGTCCCCTCCAGATACACTCTTTGCCCCTCTTTGCCTTGCTTTGTGCCACAAACCTTTAGGTTTGTATCAAGTTCCCTCTCCTTTTGGTTCCAGATGGTTTCCATCAAACGGAAGTATCCACTGGAGGGCAGGAAAGGATTGAAGTTGCAGTACTAATCAGTTAGCATGTAAAGGGCTTAGCACAGTGTTTGGCACACAATGCTAGTTGAACAGTGACGCCTGCTCCTTCTAAGAGCAAAAATGGTGATGCAGGTTCTTAACTACTAAGTGTTGCTTTAATTTCTCTCTCTCTCTCTCCCCCTCTCCTGCTGTCTACAATCTTCCCAATATAAATGTGCCAACACAAACTTGATTGTTTTTTAATAATGTTTACAGAAAGGACAACTTGTGTGCCTTGACTTCTGCTTTGTAGCAAGTATACTGAATTATTCATTTAGTTTGGGGCTCTTTCTTTCAAAAAGTAATCATCATCTTCTTGAAACAAATTTTTATTTTCTCATGCTATCAGTCCTGTCAGACTTTAGAAGTTCACAATCACCGCAGAAGAGCAAAGCAATTTAGATAAAATTTCCTGTTCTGAAGGAAGACTTTTGTTATTAAATGTGAGGCATTCAATAGTAACTGCCAGCTGTTTAATCAAAAAGTTATTGTTCTTTGTGGAGAAAAAATTGGAGTTTGGAAAACAATGGGCTACAAGCTAGGAAAGTGTCTGATGAAGTTTCAAATCCTTTTCAAACCCCGTCTCATCATTTAAACTATTATGGCCCATTTCTGATAAAGCATTTCATGGAGGATAATAAGAAAATCACTGAAACGACAGAGATCTCCTACTCATCTCTTTAATTATCCCCTTTCTTAGTTGCCCCTTTGTATGTGTAGGTTACAGGGTTTAAATTAAAGATAGTTTTTAGAAATGTCTCAAATAAGCCTATTATTAAGGACACACAAGTGACTCCTTTAATTTCAAAGACCAAATGAATGATAAAATAAAAATTAAGGTGGTGAGGGAATTATAAGAAGGAAAAAAAATGCACAGTAGTAAGAGAAGAAGGTTTTGAAGAAGATGAATAGGAAAAGAATAAATCCAAGGGTCAGAAGGCCTCTATTCTAAATTCTGGGCTTAACCACTAAATGTGGGATGTTGTCTTCAAAAAAATCAATTCATCTTCCTGGGATCATTTCCTCAACTCTTACATAAAGAAAATGATGCCTGCCCTACTTATCTATTTATTTTGAGGCTCAATGAGATAATGCACAGTAAATGCTTTGAAAAGTGTCACCTCATACTAATGTTGGAAGGGGCCTAAATGAAGTGATGTTGAGCAGCCCGGATGCTTGTTGGTTTTCCACATGCTTCTAGGCAATCAGCTACACCACTTTCCTTACGTTCATTCCATGAGATAATCTGGTAAACTCAATGATCTTGCCCTTTTTGCTCAAGTTATTCAACTTGATTTCTGTTATTTACAACCAAAGTGTCTTAACTAACACAAAAGCCTGTAGGAAGATACCCTGACAGTCAAGCAATTCTAAACACAAATGAAGTATCATACTACAAAAAGTCTTGGCATAACCACTCACCAGCGCATATGAAGATACACATTCTTGTCTTCTGACCACACCTGCTGCCTACCTCACTCACACCTTGTGATAGCATCAGCAATTTATGAATTTGTGGGCAACTTGAAAGCAGAAACCACCTCTTATCTGCCTTGGCAACCTCAGTACCTAAACTAGTTCATGACAGAGAATAATATGCTCAAAAACAGCAGTTTTCATTTCATTTGCTTTTGCGCTTGTACATGCAAATCATGTCAGTCTTATCAGTTCCTGTACACAGCCATCTCCCTATGACTGTATAATGACCATCCAATGGATGAAATGGCTGGGTTCCCGCTGTCTCTTACAGAGATTAATTGTCCACCAGCACTTCCAATACTTGGTTGATGGAAAGGTTGAAATACACATTTTCATTTGAAAGATGTTTGGAATAACTGAAGAATTACTCATGTAAATGCCACGCTACACTTCCATGTGTAAATGAAAATTTGTATGCGCCTTCCCCTAGTCTTTTGAACCACCCTTCATCCCTTTATACAGATCTCATAAACAACTCTCTCTCACGCACGCGTGCAATAACACATAACTGACTGGACGTTACTGGCCACTTAATACTAACACTCAAGAAATATCAGTTAAGTGAATGAATGAACCCGTGAACCAGGTGATGAAACCTAAGGCCTTGGAAGTATCTCCACTTCACTTTACAGAGACTCCAGCCATACTGAATTGTTTGCAATTCCTGTAAGTTTCACGTACTCTCTTGCTTCTATCCTTTGTACATTCTGGTCCCTTGGTTCAAGACAGGGTTCAAGACTTCACAGGCTATATAATACACCAAAACTCAACTCAGCTGTCAAACTGGGAAGATTTTTCTCACTTTACCTTTCCTTGAGCTTTAATGAAAAAGCTACTTGAGTCTTATTTTGTATGCTGGGGTCAAGATACCATATGCCACCCTGAATTACTTTCCTTTGAAAGTGATATGGTCTTTTTGCCTTCAGTTCATGATACTTTTTTTCTTTTTTATTTAAAATTTAATACTTTTACTAGGCTATTATCTCAGAGTTGACTTTTCAGGTCGATTTTCCCATATTTATGATGGGCTCACTCAGCATGTAGATTTGGGTTTTATCGTCTTGCATTGTAATTTTTAATAGCTTTATTGAAATATACTTTTCTCTCATTTATTCATCCATCTAATTCACATATGATACAATTCACTCATTTAAAGTATATTCTTCAGTAGTTTTGACATATTAACATTGTTAATTTTTTAACTCTGGTAAAACACATATTACAAAAAATTACCATTTTGACCATTATTAATTCAGTCACATTAATTACATTCACAGTGTTGTGCAACTGTCACCACTCTCTACGTCCAAACCTTTTTCACCATCCTAAACAGAAACTCTGTAACCACTGAGCAATAAATCCCCATTCACCCCTCCTCAGCCCCTGATAACCTCTAATTTACTTTCTGTCTCTATGAATTTGCCTACTCTAGATACTTCATGTAAGTAAAATCATACCATATTTGCCCTTTTGTGCTGGCTTTTTTCAATTAGCATAATGTTTTCAAGGCTCATCCATGTTGTAACATGTATCAGAACTTCACTCCTCTTCATTGTTGAATAATACTCCATTGTATTTATATACCGCATTTTGTTTATCTATTCATCATGGATGTACATTTGAGTTGATTCCACTTTCGGCTACTGTGAACAGTGCTGCAATAAACACTGGCATGCAAGTATCTGTCCAGGTTTCTGCTTTCAATTTCTTTCAGTATATACCTGGTAGTAGAATTGCTGGGTCACATGGTAATGTGTGTTTAGTTTTTTGAAGAACCACTAAACTGTTTTTCACAGTAGTTGTACCATTTATATTCCCACTAGTAATATAGGGATCTAATTTTTTCCACATCCTCACAAAAAATCATTATTTCTCCATTTTTTTAAAATTATAGACATCCTAGTGGGTGTGAACTGGTATCTCATTGTGATTTCGATTAGCATTTTCTTTTTCACTAAAGATGTTGAGCATCTTTTCAGGTACTTACTGGCCACTTCTATATATTTTTTGGAGAAATATCTATGCAAGTCCTTTGCCTATTTTTGAATTGGGTTGTTATAGAGTTGTATGAGTTATTTACATATTTTGGATATTAATCCTTTATATAATTTGTAAATATTTTCTCCCATTTTGTGAGTCATCTTTTTATCCTCTTGGATAGTGTCTTTTTAATTGATAAAAGTGTTTACTTTTTATGAAGTCCAATCTATCTATTTTTTCTTTTATTCCCTGTGCTTTTGGTGTCATAACTAAGAGCTTTTGGCTCTTATGTTGATCTGTTTTAATTCTCACATATGGTATAAGGTAAAGGTCCAACTTTATTCTTTTGCAAGTAAATATCCAGTTTGCCAGCACCATTTGTTGAAAAGACTGTCCTTGCCCATCAAACAGTATTGACATCCTTCTTAAAAATATAGTCAATGTTTTCCCATTCTTTTGATACTTCACTTTGTAGAATGGGCTCCAGCTCTATCCAGGATAATACAAGAGGTGCTAGATCACCATTGTTTTTGTGGCTGAGTAGAATGCCATGGTATACATATGCCACATTTTATTAATCCACTCATGTATTGATGGGCACTTGGGCTATTTCCACATCTTTGCAATTGTGAATTGTGCTGCATCAAAAGAATGGAAAAACAAGCATCACATGTACTTACCATCAAATTGGCATTAACTGATCAACATTTATGTGTACGTATAATAGTAACATTCATCAAGTGCCAGGCAGGTGGAGGGGAAGGGGATGGGTCTATTCACACCTAATGGGTGCAGTGTGCACCATCTGGAGGATGGACATGCTTGAAGCTATGACTCAGGTGGGGCAAAAGAAATAAACATAACCTAAACATTTGTATCCCAGTAATATGCTGAAATTTTTAAAAAGAAATATTAAAAAAAGAAAATGTAGTAAATGGACTATAAATGTAAAGATTTGTTTCTGGGTTTTCTATGCTGTTCTATTGTTCTGTATGTCTATGCTTACGCCAGTATCATACTATTTTGATTATTATAGCTTTGTAATAAATTTTCAAACTGGGAAGTAAGAGCCCTCCAAATTTGTTTCTCTTTTTAAGATTGTTTTGGCTATCTTGCATTATAATTTTAAATATCAGTTCTGTTCAATTATTTCATTTTTCTTCCTCAGGGATTTCAATTATATGGATTTTGGATGATCTTTACCTATTTTCTTTATTGATCATTTTCTTTCTGATTCTTCTTGTCTTCATTTTATATTCATTCTCTTGGTTATTTTAATGCCTTTTTTCAGTGCACTACAATTCTTTCAGTTGAATGTATTCTCCTTGGAGCTTTTAGTAATTTATTCTTCATTCCTAAAACGACTTTACCTTTCTTTTTAATTTCTTTTCTGTATCCAATCAACTCGTGCTTTACATATTCCTGTTTTTTGTATACTCCTGCTTTGAGTTTCTTGATTTCCAGTTAAGGGTAGGTTTTCCTATCCCTAAAGGTTTGTTAAATGCTATTTGATTCAGGTTGGGAGTATTGTTTCACAGCTTTTTCTACTTTGGATTTTATTTTTTTTAAAGGATTTGTATCAGCTGAAATATTTTCTCATTCTCTTTTTATAGTAGTTTTGTATACATGTTTCTGCTCTTTTATATTCATTTCATAAAATTTCATTTTCAGGTACATTAAAGTTTACAATACTCTCTGCCTCCAGTTATGCTGAAAATGTGGGTATGTAGACTTTTATTTGTTCTCCTTGTTGATATATATGTGTTTTGGAAATAATGTAGAAAGATTCAGATGTATGCAAACATCTGAAAAATGTTTACATCTGAAAAATGTATACATTTTCCTAGAGCAATCCAGGCTTGAAGGGAACTTTACCTTGTCCTTCCTCATGAATCCCCAAGCTAAGTTAATTTTTATAGCATCTATATTTTTATAGCATCCTTACCACACTATGGGAGCACCTACCACACTAGTACAATGATCATTTATTTGCTTTCCTGTCTCCCTACAACATCCTTGGCTCCTTAAGTACTTGGACCCTTTCTTTAGATAGGTGGTTAGGACTTTACTCTTAACCAGATTGGCTGGCTTCATACCATAGCTCTGCCACTTACTAGCAATAATAACCGTGAGCAATGAAGTTA
The DNA here is from genome assembly GCA_963574885.1 of Lepilemur ruficaudatus. Taxonomy (NCBI): domain Eukaryota; kingdom Metazoa; phylum Chordata; class Mammalia; order Primates; family Lepilemuridae; genus Lepilemur; species Lepilemur ruficaudatus. Next base: position 10,898 of record CAUYRT010088559.1, read on the forward strand.
TTTCACCGTTGTTTCTAGTTTCTTATCTGTAAAATGTGGATAATAACAGACCTACCTTATATGGTTCTTGTGAGAATTAAGAGAGAGGACACACTTAAAGCACACAGAGCAGTACTCATTATATAGTACTTAATATCATCATCATCATCCCTTAAAATACACATAAAATACACTCAATAAATACTGAACTAAAAAATGGAATAGATTTCTCTACCTTCTCAATTGCAAGAACACTTAAAATACAGGTGACATATGGCAGACAGTATTGGGTATTACAATCTACTAGTCAATGTGTTGATTTTATGTTCCAAATAAGACCAGGAGCTTCGTAGAAGATATAATGTCTATTTACTTCCTTGTCCCTCATATCATTATGCTAGCTCAAAAAAAAAAAAAGGCTTTGCAAATGTTTTTAAAGACTTAGTAAATATCTAGATCCTCACTTAAATATTTTGGACATGTCTCTGTGTGTTAGGATGTAAGATGTTAAGAGAAACCTATAGCTACTTTCTTATGCCTCACCTGTTCCTCCCCATCAATGAGATTTCAGTGCAACAATGTCCAGTTCTATCTCCTTTGAGCAAAGAGAGGTTGACATAGTTATTTAACTTCTTTTTAAAATGAGGAAGTGATAGATGTCTCCTAGGCTTTCTGTGATACTGAAATAAAATAATGTTTGTAAATCATGAAGCCTGGCTTGTAGTAGCTGCTTAAAGGATGATAGCTCCTAGTATTATTCCTCAACTATACCTTTGACTCCAACCCACTTGTTCCACCTGACAAAATCTACATTATTGGTCAGGTCCTAAACAAGGAAGATGCTCAGCGGCACTTCCACCCAGGCCAGCAGCTCTCCCTGTTATATGCCTACTATCAAACAACTTCACACGTTATTTTTCCAGCCCTGCAAGCCAGCTGCACAAGTGACCCCACTGCTTAGCCCTTGGGTAGCTCTCAGAAAATCAAGACCATCTGTTTCATTTTTTGTTTCGATTGGTCTGGTTTGGTTTGGTAGCAACAGCACATATAATTCAAAGTGCTCAATTATGAGTAACATAAGATACAAAGGAAGCAATGTAGCATAGTCATTTGTTCTTTCCTTCAACAGATATTTATTGATTATCTACTATGGTTTAGGCCCTATACTAAAAGCTGAAGAATCTCTGCCTTCTTGGGAAGAGGTAGAAACAATGGGATACAAAATACATAATAAGCAAATAAATACAGGAAATGGAAGATGCAAAGAAAAAAATAAAACAAAGAAAGGGAGGTAGAGAGCCATGTAGTAGGAGAGTCTCTACCTTAGTTTCACGAACAAGATGGCATTTGAATGGAGATTTCATGGAAGAAAGGAAGCAAGTCATGAGAATATCTAAGAGAAAAGTATCACAGGCAGAAGCAGAACAAACAGCAAATGCAAGGACCTAAGGCAAGAGTGTGTGGGAAATGTTCATGGAATATCAAGGTTCAAGGAACCAGGTGTGGCTGGAGCAGAAGCAGCAGGAAAGAGACTGTTGAGAGATGAAATTGAGAAAACATCAAGGGGCTAGATTACCTTAGATTCATGGGCCATCCTGTAGCTCAATATTTTACTTTAAGTGAGGTAGGAAGCTTTGGGGAGTTTGAGTAGAGGAGAGACATTATCTAATTTAAATATATTACTCTGGTTGAAGGGTTAGAAATAGACTGAGAATAGGGGCACAGCAACGGTGGAATCAGGGAAGCTGTTGCAGACCACTGCAACAGTACAGGTGAGAGATGGTGATGGCTGGACCAGGCTGCTAGTTACAGAGGTGGCGAAAAGTGGTCAGATTCTTGATATATTACAAAGACAAAATTAATAGAATTTACTGACAATTATATTTAGCATATGAGAAAAAGTAAGGAGTGAAAGATTACTGCAAGTTTCTGGTGGCCCAGTAACCCACTGAAGAATACTTTTCAAGGGGGGAGTGACCAATTATGTCGAATGCAGCTGAGAGGTCAAATAAGATGAAGCTGGAAAACGACCCCTTGGAATGGACACTGTGAGCTCTTTGGTGACCTTCATAAGAGTTGCTTTGGGTACAATGGCAGGGACCAAAACCTGACTAGGATGAATTTGAGAGAATGAGAAGGCAGAAAGTAAAGACAGAGGTTTACCAGACCTTCTGGGAACTTTTCCTATAAAGAGAAGCAGAGAAATGGGGGTGTTAGCTGGAGAAGAATATGGGGGTGTTAGCTGGGATTGAGGGAAGGTTTTTACTTACATATGATGGGTCTGTAGAATGTACATATGCTGCTTGAGATGGTTCTGTCGAGGGGAAAACTGATAACACGGGAGAGAGGGAAAGTGGTTGAAGGGATGTTCTGTACAAAAGAGTTTCTGACAAGGGGAGCGGGTGGCCCTAACTAGGAGCATGGACAGTATCTGTAGTAATGAGAGAAGCAGAGTCCATAATGCAGAAGCTGGTGGGCAGTGGAGGGGGTGATGGGAGCCAGAAAGGTAGTCTTTCTGATTGTTTCTTTTTTCTGGGTGAGGGAGGAGGCAAGATTATCAACCAAGTGTGAGGAGAGGGGACATGTTGAAGGTGTGAGGAGCAAGGAGGGACAGTCCCCTCACAGAGGAGGGGAATGTGATGGCTTTGGAGTCATGCAGGGCTGGGATCCATCCCACCTCTAACCAGCTTCCTGTTTCTGGGACCTTAAACAGGTTAACCCTTCCTGATCCTAGTCCTGCTACTGCATGGTCAACATGGAAATGAACTTGCCTTAAAAACATCCACTCCCACATCTCATAGGGTTGTTCCGAAGGCTAAATGGGATGATCCATGTAAACCCCTGACACACAGTAGAAACCTGATAAACATTATTCATTCCTTTCTGACTTTATCTTCCACCTTCCCTCTATTTCCCTCTTTTTACCTACGTTTATACAGGTAAGGGTAAAATAAGTGTCTCATTGACAATTTCAAAATTGTTAAAATAGAATTATCCTTCCCCTTTTCCTTTTTTTCTATTCTGAGCCCCCTGGGACTCTTTCCAACCCTAACACTCAAGCAAATCAGTCAGCCAAGCAACCAATGGGTATTTGAGAACCTCCTCCGTACCCAAAGTATGTGGGTACTAGAGTAGAAGTATCACAAGAGATGTGCTATTATTTTCTCTTACTTAAATAACCTATGGCATAAGCAGGAAAAAATGAAAATAAGAAGGCAAGTTATTACCCACATGCACATCATACTCTCTCATACACAAATACTGTGCATCCTTCAAGCCCACTCTGTGCAAATTCATCATAGTTTGAGGGTACCCAGAGACTGCCAGGTGCAAACTCCTCATTTTGTAAGTGACACCTAGAAAAGGGAAGTTCTCGCCAAAGGTCACACAGAATTGAGCAGCACAGTGAGAGCTGGAACTCAAGCCTTCTCATCCACTGGTCAGGAGTCACTGGATTTTGCTGCATAAACTTTTCTTCCTCCTTCTCCTCCTCTTTCTTCTACTGCTACTACTGGTAACAATAACTTACTAACATTTACTGAACGCTTACTATGTGCCAGACATAAATCTTTGTGTTCTCAATGTATTACTTCAATTAAGCCTATGCTGAAATGTCAAATATTATCTTTTTTTTTAAGAAATGAGAAAACTATGGCCCAAGTAACTTAAGAGGCAAAAGGAAGCCACTGAAAAGTGGAGAATCTGAATATGAACCCAGCCTTTCTCTTAAACCACTGTTCATTCTACCTTCCCCTCATTTCTACTTGAAATTGACCCTCCATTTTCAAATCCTGTAACAGTTAACCTGTGTCTTTGCTTCTGGTAGAGCCCTGAGCATCGCATGTCTTGGAATTGTGGGTTTATGCCCATTGCGTCAAAGTTTTGAAAAGAATATGACATGTGAGCTCCTTAAAGGCCCAGAATTCTTTCTTGTGCCCAACAGAGCCACCGAGGCATAGTAATCTTTCCCTCATTCATTCATTCATTCATTTGTTCATTCACCATATTGTTGAGTATCTACTCTGTGCCAGGCATTCAGCCAGGTGCTAGGGACACAGCATTAAAACAAAACAAGTTCAAGAAGCTGGCATTCTTTACCGGAGGTGAGGGGTACAGGTGGGGAGAAAGAGAGGCATCATAAAATTGGAAACAGGTAAATGATGAAGATAATTTCACACAGTGATAAGTCCTTCAACGACAATGAAAGAGGATGAGGTGACTGACGTGGCACAGAGTGATCCGCTAGAGCGGGGGCCATATCCTCCTGAAGCACAGGCACACGGCCTCCCAAAGCAATTTCCAGTATAAACACCACTGCCATTTCTTTTTAGCAACAAGTGTCAGATTATCACAGACACAAATAACAGGATTTACTCTAACCAGTACTGCACTCTGAATATTGAAAAACAAAAGCCCAAGGATGGACCTTTTCATTTACGTTTCTCAGCACCATTTTAACAATTTCCCTTTTTTTTTTTTTTTGACCACTAACTGTACTTTCCAAAGGTTTTATCACAGAATCTATCTTAGCAGAAGCTAAAGTCATCACTAAATAATTTGTCTGTAATTGGAGGAGCTCTCATCTGTATTCTAGAAGAGTTGGACCTGGAGGCTAAGGTGAATGGGTGAGGAGGTCCTGCAGGCCCGGCTTTGAAGGATAATCTGCCGGGTCCCATCCTCCTGTCAGATATGCTTCTCATTAACTGCACTGAAGGGGTGAGCAAGGATGCAGCCCTCTCTGGAGACCTGCAGGCTCCAGCTAGAAGCTCTCCGCTTTCCCCAACTCCCACTTCAAGCTTCTCGCATGCCACAGAGGCAGTAACTCCTCCCTTGCGCAAGGTATGTGTCTGTTTACATAACATTTGCACACTCCTTGTTTCTTCCTGGGGAGGCCCACAGAAGCAAGGATTATTGCCACCCCTATTTCACAGATGAGGAATCCAGGACTGGAAGGGATTAAGAAACATACCCAAGGTTATAGATAGAAAGTGGTGAAGCCAGAGAGTGATCCAGGGATTCTGACTTCAGATCTGTAACAGTCAGGGTCCAGGTGGGAAATCATCAGTATACTGAGACTTGGTCGTTTGGAAAGAGAATAATACATTAAAGGAACTGCTTACAGGCCGGGCGCGGTGGCTCACGCCTATAATCCTAGCCCTCTGGGAGGCCGAGGCGGGTGGATCGCTCAAGGTCAGGAGTTCGAAACCAGCCTGAGCAAGAGCGAGACCACCATCTCTACTAAAAGCAGAAATTAAGTGGCCAACTAAAAAATATATATATATAAAAAAAACTAGCTGGGCCTGGTGGCCCATGCCTGTAGTCCCCGCTACTTGGGAGGCTAAGGCAGGAGGATTGCTTGAGCCCAGGAGTGTGAGGTTGCTGTGAGCTAGGCTGATGTCACAGCACTCTAGCCTGGGCAACACAGTGAGACTCTGTCTCAAAAAAAAAAAAAAAAAAAAAAAGGAACTGCTTACAGCAGGATAGACGGGGAGTACATAAACTGCCAGGGACGGTGTGGTACCCCACAGTTTGTAAAAAAGGTAAGGATACTGGGGGAGCTCTTACCTTCCTGGGCATAAAAGGAACCCAAAAAGAGCCACCTGATAGGGTCTGTGGTCTTCAGTCAAAGGACACACCCAGTCCGAGGTGACCACAGAGAGAAGGAGATGGGGAATAGATACCCTTCCTCCAATCCTCCAACCTCTTGCCTGTTCTTCCTGCTAATGAAATTCGAAAGGAGTCCAGATGGCAAAGAAGTCCAGATGCAGTCCATGCAGGTCAGCCTGCAAGGACACGGAGCAGAGTGAAGGGAGCAGAGGGGATGTTTCTAGAGAAGCAAATAGAAGATGCCCAGCTCAGACCACAAGGCTTTTCCCACCTCCTGCTTGAGGGATGACTGCAGCTGATACCTAAACACCCTCTTTTCAAAGGAGATGACATTTTGGTTAATTCCAGTGATTGTTCATCTTGCAAATATTGTCACCTTTTCATGTGGTGCTTAGCAAGGATGAGCTTGAGAGTAAGATTCAGCCACATAATTTGTCTGTTTAGCAGTTTCACGGATACTGTAAAGATTGTATTCATTTTCTTCTCCAGATTCTGGAATCTGGATTTCAGAATTACCCCAAGCAAAGTTTTAAACTCATATGCAAATATCAATTTCCACTGCTGCATGGCTCTAACTCCAGGGAGGGTAAGCAGCATTCCCACCAAATCTGTCCAGGATCCAACCTGCAGTGAAAGCATGGCAGGAAGATTACAATATCCATGTGTGTCAAAGAGTCAAGGTCAGGAAGATTAGCTGCCCATGAGGATGCTATGGAGTAGGGCTGGCAGGAGCTGTGAAGTTCTGAGGTCAGTAAACAGAGAAGGAATCCAAACAAGTTATCAAGCTGAGCAGGTAAAGAAGCACGTATCAAAAAAACAGGGGTTGACAAACCTAGAAGGCAAGAGCTAGGAGCATTGGGAGGTGAGAGTAAGTAGGAAGTCAGATCTGGGTAAAAGCTGCAGTCGGGCACTGGCTCAGATGGGCCTGCCGTGGCCCTTTTTGTGCAAGAGGCACCTGTGTTGCAGAGGCCTGTGAGAGGGCAGCAGCAACCGGCAGACAGGTAGAGGCCAGGTTTCCCAAAGTGAAGGCCTAACGAGAGTGATCCCTGCTTATTGGGTGATGGCCTCTGGAGGCAGGAGGCAATCTGGCCTCTCAGACCCATTTATCTTCTTTCCTCTGTTTGATCATGGCCTTGAGCCTTTTGAAGATGCCCTGATGTCAGGAACAGCCATGTATAAAAATGACAGGGAGATGTTGGATATTTGTCAGAGGATAATTAAAGTTAGATAGGAGGAATACATTCAAGAGATCTATTGTACAGCATGGTGACTGTAATTAATGAAGATATACCATATTGTTCAAAAATAGAGAGTGGATGTTAAGTGTTCTCAACACATATTCGAGGTAATGCATTTATTAATTAGCTAGATTTAACCATTCCATAATATATATATACTTCAATCATGTTGTACATGATAAATACATATAATTTTATCTGACAATTTTTTAATTTAAAAGAATCTTTAAATGACTCCTGATTAACCAGATACCAGCATTATCTCTTGGGATTTTTCCTTCTGTTCATTTCTTCTCTACTCAGATGTGAAAGAAGAATCATCATAATCAGATTCGGCATCACATCATCATGATGACTTACGCACTTAACAGAGATGGTGCAAATCTGCCAAGGGAAAGCGTCTAGAGAATGCTGAGGATGGTGAGGTTGAAGGCTGCAAAGAGCCTCTATCCTGGATGTCATTTCGGAGCTACCAACTCACCCCAGACACTGCCTCATCTAACCTTCCTATTTAAGTGAACATTATATATGCTTATAGTTTAAGCCACTGTTATTTCAACCAAGAGTGTCTTATCTGATCCATGTGCATTGTCACATTTAATTCTCACAATCTCATGAGGGAGGTGCTATTATAATATTATCCCTATCTTATGATTGAGGCTTATAAAAGTTAAGTAACTTGCCAAGGGGTGCACGCCTAGTGGCAGAGCCAGAGTTGAAACCCAGTTCCGTCCAACTCCAAAAGCTCGTGATCTTAACCACTAAACTACACTGTCTTTCACTGACTGTGCTCACCTGATGGCTGACGCTGGACAACACCAGCTCCAATTCGGCTACACAAAATAAGATTTAGCGTTATGCCCATGCTCAGAGCACATGACCCTCATCACATACCCATTTCAATCTTGTTACTCCCATCTCACTGCAGACTAATTGCCATGGACTCACCTAGCTACACAGCTGAGACAGGACGTGCTGATCCAAGGGCAGGGGATCTTGGCTCCCTGCCCCGTTTCTATAGTCACTGCTGTGCGTGGCAGGCCAGAGCTGCCAAAGCAGGAGGCTAGAGGCTGGCAGGCAAGCACCACCCCACCCGCTGCCAAGGGACAAAGCTGCCCAGAATACCCTGCAAGAAACAAAGTGGTCCTCATTCCTCCCGAATATGTTCCTGCTGTAGATCAATAGTGAATTAGGCTTATATTCTGTTAAATGAAAACACAAGTTGAAGAACAATATCAATATATAAAATGCTTCCTAATTACTGAAAAAAAGTATGCATATGCAAAAAATATCTGGAGAACAGAAATAGAACTATTAATAATGATCATTCTGTGCAATGTGATTAAGGGCAGGGCAACGAGTATTGTAGTTTCAAATAGCATGTGCCTTTCACAATTTAAAAATATTAAGGAAAATCACATCCACCAAGCTTCACGCTAAGGCTGTACCAAAATAGCATGGGATGCTCGTGAAACCCTGCCCAAAGGGCTTAATCTAATAGGCTTGAGGCCCTTCCTGTGGACCTCAAAGGCAGTTTTAAGAAACAAATCCACAGAATTTTATGATGGTGATATGTCCACCATACAGGAAAAACACATGTACCCAATTGTGTTTGCTCTCCAGCAGGGGAGACACGTGTCCCTTAATCCCATCTGTGATCAGTTCATGTTCATACCCTACCTGTAAATCACCTTCTCCTGAACTCCTGCACACCTGCCAGTGCTCCCGCTAACACAGGCCACATGTAAATTCAACTTGAGAGCAAGGCACGGTCCACCTTGTGCTGTGAATCAGACCAGGAAATCACCAAAAGCCTTATATAAATTAACTGCCTTCCTGAAGAAGAAAACAATCTTCAAAGGTTCAAAGCAGAAATGCTAGGATTACTTCATCTTTGCCTTTCCTTGTGCCTGATACTTACCAAGCACACTGGAATTTACAACACACATGCTCACATGCAGGTTCTCATTTGATCCACACAGTAACCCCGTGCAAGTGGACTGGTAGAAGTGATGCCTAATCTACACAGAGGAGGAGACTGAGGCCAAGGAACAAGACTTAACTGATGGAACCATCTAGAAGGCTAGGATCAGAGGCCAGGAGCTAGGACTCCAGACTTCTAGAGCAGCTTTTCATTCACTCAGGTATTTGCAAACATTTGCTCACTATCTGTTAGGTGGCAACCCTGATGGGCTTTGGTGAAACAATGGTGGGATCCTAGGGTGCTTACAGCCCATGGAATGGGATGATCAAAAATACCCAGCTGAAAAACAAACACTATTTTACGGTGACAATGTAAAACACAAGAGACCCCTTTTCTTTTAGCCGAAAACTGAGGAGGAGTAGGAGTGAACTTGATATTCTAGAAATAGCACGTACAGAGGTCCTGTGGCTTAAGTGAATAATGATGCCTTTAAAGAACTAAAAGAATCTGAGGTCAGAAAAAGGGAAAGAGCAGTGCAAGATGAAACTAAAGAAGGAAACACGGACTATGCTATACAAAATTAAGGATTGTGACCTTTATTCTAAAACTTTTAAGAGGCCATTAAACAAGCCTAATTGTGTGTTGAGTGGGTAGGGAACATGTTGATCAGGTTTGCAGCGAGAAGTCCTTATGGATCAACCTAATGTCCATGAAAAATTGCCGTCTCTGAAAATCACTCAGAATTCAATGTGCTCACCTACCTCCTGTGCTCTCTTATTAGTTCCTGCAGGCTCCAGTACATATCTAATTAGGTACCAATAAAAGAGGCAATAATGACAAATGCCCTTCTGAATGGGGGTCCCCCACTCCCCATCCCTTTATTTCACTGCCAGTAGTTTTTAATGAGACCTTGGAATTGCAAAGTCACCTTAAAGAATACAGAGAGTTTGTTACCTTGAAACAGTGAATATGAAAATTTATATTGGAGCAGTGTAAAACCACATACGTAACACTGGAGACCAGCGTAACGCATCCACTCCACATTTGAAGAAATGGCCAAATGGCTCATTTGCAGTCAGTCATGATGTAAGATTATGTCCTTGGCCGTTACCCATCAGCACCGAGGCACATGCAAGGCATACAAATCATGCAAGGATGATGGGCCACTCTCTCTGTGGTATTGAAGTCATGAACCTATCAACACTTCAAATCCCAGGAAGAAGGCAGCCTTTATATCTAAAGCCAACAGCACACACGCCTTCTAAAGACCAACTGAGCAGCAATCTCAGTTAGAATCTATAACAAGGTAGATTTTTTTTGCCCAACAGGGAAGTGGCCTTGTGAGGTGGCCAACATGCCTACTCTCAGAAAGTAATAATAAAACTTGGCCTTTGGTTGTTTTTTTGCAGTTTATAAATTGGACACCTTGTACTTCTCCCATGAGAAATTAGAAGTACTGTCTTGCCACATTACAATGAGAAAGAGGAAGAGGAATAGGAGGAGGTAGAGGAGGAAAACGATGAGGAGGGAGAGGACAAGGAGGGGGAGAGGGAGGAGGAGATGATAATGATGATGATTCAAGCCCTGCGTGCTAGCCCAGAGGAAACTATCTGACTCTTTTGAGTGGCTGCAGGTAGAGCAGAGGGTTGGAGGCAGTTGCAGAGAATAAGCTCCCTGAAAAAAGGAACAAGGAAGGACCGCTGGGCTCTGGCTCTTGTCTGCCACTGACTTACTGTGTACCTGTGAACAAGTTACTTCTTTTCTCAGCATCTCAAAAGCTCCCACCTATAAGATGCGAGAACATCCTCCTCACTGGACTATAGTGAAGATCAAGTGCATACACGAGTCATCTCTAGAGAAATACAAACCACTAACATCAACTCAGTAATGATTCAGCAAAAAGTCTGAGTTTCCCCCAGCAAGGCACTGTGCCTCTGAGGCTAAAATGTCAGATTCAAGAAACTCGAGTCAGCATTCTCCCAGCCCCTCTCTTGCTTAGACTTCAGCCAAAGACAGCATCAGACCTGGAAAGCAGGTATTAGTAAAAGTGCACTGAGTGATTAAGTTGGTCAAGTGCTTTGCTTTCCTGATATACCAGGATTAATCACAGCCTGGGGCTGTCTACCTCCAGTGGAAATAAAATTCCATTCTGCGTAATACAGGTGTTCTGAGTGTCCCAAAGAAACCAGCTGAGGACTCCAACTTGAATCCTATAAGTTCATATGTGTGAGATTTGCTGTCAGGAAAGTGATACCGTCAGACTAATAGACTCTAATGAGTACGGATGTGACATGACATTCCTAAGGAACAGTTAGAGACAGCATCACACAGGCCCTTTAAAAAGAAGAGAAGTTACTTCTACTCTAACTGCCAAGGAAAACCCTCAGGTGAGAGTCCAGGCACATGAGCTAGCTGGCTCTGAGGCTCTAGAACCCCTGCTGGGAGAAACGAAAGAAGTTAAAAAGGATGAGCTGGGAGACAAAAGTGAACTGAATTTGGGGTAGGAAAAAGAGTGCACAGAAACTTTTTCCTTCCAAGCCTCTTCATCCTCACACCTCACCCCCAACATCCCCTAAAAGAAGAACAGCTGAACAGGTGCAGCTATAAATCCATCTTCTTGCATCCAACGGCTCTGGCTGCCATTATTTATAACATTAGTTTAATTAAAGTTTCCAGGGAGATAGATGAATTTTGTTAACAGTAATGTAGAAAATCAGTTCTTTTCAATGACAACATCAGCACCCCTGGTCTACCTGGAAAACTAATGCAGTGTTTAGAATTCTTTATTTCCTTCCAATTAAATAGTCTTCATGGCTTATGTACTTTTTATTCCTCAATGCTACTTTCCAACAAGTGAAGCGTAAAAGGAACAGAGACAATTAATACAAAATTGTGTATTTTTTTAAATAGGGTTCCATCATGTGTGCTATTCTGGTTTAACGTTTTATATTCTCTCCTTGCTTGCCTTTTAAAAAATAACCATGCACAGCCATCAAAAGCAAAGAGGAAAATTACAACAAAGATGTAAGCACCAGTATTTTTTCCTATAAGAAAATGTTTATTTCCCTTGCAACCTATTTTCCCCACATTCATTCTACATAGACCCATGTCCATGCAATACAATGACAACATTAGATGTGACTTCAGGCAGAGAGATGAAACTGCTGTGAGTTGGAAATAAGTCTTACTGTCCTCTCTTTTCTAATACATCTCAGGCCTCATATATGCAAAAAAAAAATGCCTTCCTGTTAGCCTTCTGATGGCCTCGGGTAGCCAACAAACCATAAGATAAAGGAAAGACTCTATTGTATTTTTTTAGTCCTTTCTATTTGCAAATTTGAAAGCCTGGGAGTACAGATGCGGAAAAATGCAGGCCACTCTCTCACCATCCATTTCAATTAATCCTTTCACCTCCTATCTCTTTCTGCCATTGAGGCGATGGTTAACCAAAGGCATATTCAAACCCACCAGGGAACAAGAGGAAAAGTTGAAGGTTCTTGAAAAGACAAAATTAGAAATAGGTCTGCTACTGATGTCAATAGAACATAGGGCAAAGTTAAACTTGGAATCTACCTAATAAGGTTGAAACGAATAAGCCACAGGGTACACAGCGTGTATAGAAGTGGCGGGGAGGGTGCTCAGTCAGAATGAGATGTCCAACATCGTAACGTCGAGGCTGCCTTAGCAATTAAGCAGCCACTCTCTTTTTGCCAAAGATTCTACAAATTTGCATTACATTGGCCACCCAGATCTTTACATTTGATCTCTCTCCAATTAAATTAGCAGCATCAAAGGTTTTTTTTTTCCCTTCAGTCTTCAAAGGATGTGTTATGTTTTTCAACCACACAACTATCCATCATCTGCTTGCTACAGTACGCTGCTCTGTCTTATACATCACCAAGCCTCAAGGCCTCCATGGCCAGGGCATCCTGCACCCCATACAGGACGTCTGCTGTCACATATCTGGGGCAGAACACTCTGGAAGAAAGAAAGGGCACAAGGTGGAGAGAACAAGAGACCAACATCCCTTAGCATCCAAAAATGCATATTCAGCATCTACTCCAGCAAGGAAGGAGGCAAGTGATTAAAAAAAAAAAAAAAGGAGTGGGTATCCCGGGCAAGTAGGCTCTGGTCTTTGCTCATCAGCAACATGCTGCACTGTCAACCCACGTGTGAATTCAGATGATTGCAAACCCCTGATGGTCCACTACAGAAATGGCACTGTGACAAGGACAAGCTATGTTGCTCCAGGGTGCTGAAGAGGGGAAAAAGGCACACCCTGAAATAAGCACTGTGATGAGATAGAATCAGAAAGAAATGCCCAGAAGTCCAGAGTTGGAAGGAAACTTAAAAGCCATCCTGCCCTAGCCCCTCATTATATGCTTAGGGAGCTAAAGCCCAGGGACAGTAAAGGACTTGCCCAGGGTCACACAAATTAAACAACTGCTTTCAGCTCAAGTTTTCAGTCCAAAGCATTTTTGTGCTAAAAAGCCAGATTTTTAGAGTAGAGAAGCAAATAGTATATATTAATATTTTGGTCTTCCAAGTAGGCTTTACGAGATCCAGAAAATTATAACAAACAAGTTCCCTCATTTGTAAAAGTAAAACTATATCCCTTCATAAAAGTTGTGATAATTTTGGCTTGTGAGTTTGTTCATGGGTGTAAATTTCTACAACCCCCTCCTCATAGGAATGAAAAGGAAAAGAGGCCATGCCATGTTCTCATGGCCCTGCCTTGATAACTAAAAACCTTATCACATTGGAGGGGGTGTTTCCTTCGCCACTCTGACTCAGTTACATGCTTTTAAGTGATTCTGTTGGCATAAAAATCACACAGCACTGTGCTGTACTACAGACCAGAGAACTAAAAGACAAGCTACTGGAGATCCGTGCCCTGGACCCAGAAATCAGAATAATTTCAGGGGGCTGATTGGCCTCAAACCCTATGTTGTACCATGAATCCACATTACGCACGAGGTCCTGAATTCAGGGGACATAAGCCACTACTTTTATGAAGGTGAGAATGTAACTAAATTTTATTCATTTCTAGTGTGATACATTAAAATCTTCTCTGTATCATGCTACGTGCCTGTATTACTTAATGATGCTGTATGTTTGTTCATACAGTAGCTTGGAATGTTCAGAGGATTTGGTATACACCCTCTAGCTACATTCCTACAAACAACCCTATGGTAGAATGGTTATTACTCCTCCCATTTTAAAGATGCAAGCATAGTTCCTGGCATATGAATGAATGAATGGATGAGAAAATTAAGACACAAGTTGCCCAATTTCACCCTCCTGCATCTTTACATGAAAATCACTTTTTATAAATGGCAAAACCAAGCCAAGGATCCAGAATTCATTTTGTTCTAGGTTAAACCACAGAGTTCTTATGCCTGGAATATGAAACATGAAAGAAAGATCTTCCTATCTTTTCCTTCCCTTATCTATACTTCCTTCTCTCTCTCTCCCTGCAGGCCTTCCCTCACTACCAACTTGATACTACTCACCCGTACACACTCTTCTCTCACCAGACGATGACTGGCTCTGTAACACCTACAATATAAACCGTTCCAAGCCCGACTCACGCGACTGGTTCAGAATCAAATCACATAGGGGCAACACTGTAAAGCTGCAGAAATTGTTGTGCCTTTTCACCTAGGATGGTAAGAAATTGAGCGGCTTCTCCAAGTCCCCAGGAGCTATTTCACCTGTGATCTCCCAGATCTGATGGTCTCTACCAGGAATCCAGCAATCCATCATGCACTGCCTTACAACCACTCTTGCTCTCTGGCCTTGTACCGTTGCTTAAGTTTACACATGAGTAAGTCCTATCTTCCTAGCTTGCTTGTCATGTCTTTTTAGATAGAGGATTTGGAGCTGCTTTGTTAGTTGGACATGAAGCATATGCTAGCTTCCCATTTTATTTTAATTTTGATTAGGAGTTGTGTGCATGCATATCTGTGTACGAAGTGAAGAATATATCAATTGGGGAACCAGGAGATTGAAAGTCTCAGCCTCTCTTGGAAGCTGTGACGTTTGATAGTCATCTCTTAATTTCCCCCTGAATACTGTAGCAAAAATGTTTGTATAAAACCAATGTAGTAGATTATACATGTGGCTTAACTACCTTAAGGAATGTGAAGTTTAATAAGCTGATGTTTGTAAACATTTTAGGAGCTCTCTGGAAGGAATATACCATATCAACATATTTCATTATGAAAAATCTACATATATAAACAGATGCTCATACCCTGAAATTGCTCTGAAATATTAGACACAAACCTTGACTGACTCATTCAGTGATTTATAACAAGTTTAGTTCCTGATTCCGCATTTTTTGGGAGATCAGTTGTATGCTAAAATTGGATGTGCTCTGTGGTTAATAGCTCGTGTTAAAAAGTAAAATCTACATACGGTTATTATCTAGACTATAATCACTGAGTTAACTCCCTGTCAAGGTAACAATCAGGCTGCAGATGTGTGGGTATGTGCCAGGCACACTTGTCCCAGTCTGAACAAATAAGATGAGAGTTCAGAGTTCTGGTGAAATACGATAGACTGTGCCTAAGAGCTAAATTTGTCCAGCAACGAGGCATAAGGAAGATTGGCTTAGAGTGGGGACGCTTGCATACCGCAAACAGTGCTGGCCAAAGGCTGGATGAATGTACCGCTTGAATGGAAAATACTGTCGGGTCTGTCTCTTAGCTGCTAAGGAGCTCAGCTCCACTGTCACTTCCAGACCAAGATGCAGGGAGGGACTGTTTTCAGTTCTCTCCACTGTTCAGCTGCCTTTATGAGTTATCAAATCAGCCTGCTTGCTTACAGGGCTCCTGTGTGAGTACAGGCTGTCTCTGATATCCAGGGACCAGGGCCAATCACTGTGGGGGGCCCTGGTGGTTTCAGAATGAATTTAAAATGACTAAATGAATAAGCTATGAACTTCCTGATGGCAAGGACTCTTTTATGTCCCTGGATCCTGCACAGCCTGGCAAAGACAGTGTGCCCAACAAATTTAATTTGATGGGCTGATCGAAAATTAAAAGTTACCAAATAAAGAGAAGGAAATAAAATGCCTTTGGTGGTAAATGGGAAAGATGGCTTAGGCACCAAATCCCAGATATTGGTGGATTCTGTCCTTTGAGTCCTAGGGCCAGGCTGCAAAGTGAGCTGAGAGGGGAGAGGGAGACTCTGAGGAAGGTTAGTTAAGGTCACATTCTAGGCTTTGTTGGCAACTATTAATATAAAAGGCAGCTAGAGAAAAACCCAGGGCAATGGGGATCATCAGCCTGGCCTCCCAACTGAACGGTTCCTTTTGTGTTTCTAGCTTGAGGTAATCTGCTGCCCACACATTGGGAACTTCTAACTAGGCCCAACTAAACAGCTGAAGCAGGGAGAAAAGTGTAAGTCTCGGTAGCAAGCAGAAAGTGTTAAACCACCGACTGAAATAGCAGTTGCTTTTCTTGTGACAATGTGTGCAATTAGGTCTGAAAAAGCTCTGTTTCTCAATTCTGACCCAAAAAACAAAACAAAACAAAAAAAGGTGGAAAATCCTGCCACATTAAAGTTCCTCAGAGCAATGGAACTGCCTGGGAAATCTTCTTTTCCTGATTTTAGATGTTTTCTTGGTCTCTGAACCATCTAGAGTATCTCTCCCCTGGGAAGACTCTCTGGTGTGGCCATGATGTTGTCTTGGGTAGTGCATGCCACTGGCACACTATGGAGGTGGTTGAGGAGCGGTAAGAAGGAGGAGGTTTGGGAGGTAGATCCCGGCTCAAAGTTTTGGTTTTGTGCTTATTATATTACATGACTGAGACCTAGTTATTTATCTTCTCTGAGCCTTTCTATTTCCAAATCTGTAAAATGGGTCTAACAAAACTGTCCCCATATGGTTACCCTAAGGAACACTATGCCTAGCACATTACCTGGCCTGCCGTAGGTGCTCCCATGCCAATGTGCAGGCTTCCATTAATTAGATTCCACATCTTTGCACACAACTCTAAGGATCAATGATACAAGACACGTGAGGGAGAAACACTAGAAAGAAGCAAACTGATCACACTGAACTGTGGCCTTCCCTCATGCCCCACATCCAATGCCAATGGTCTCCACTGTGGGGCTGAATGGCCTCATGGTTAAAAGCAGGCACTCACGAATCAGACTTGGGTACAAATCCTAGAGCTGCCACTTATTAGAGGCAGAACTGCAGACAAATATGAAACCTCATTTCCCTCATCTTAAAAAGAGAAAAATAACAGCATGAGTATGGACTGAGTGAATCTATATAAAGTACTGAGCACTGTGCCTGACACAGTCAACATTCAATAAACATTATCTTTCATCATGTCCATTCATCATTTAATCAGCAGAATTCCAGTGGGTGAGAGGTTGAGAAGAATAAAACAGCATAACTCTAAAGGTAAGACGTATCAAAAAATACATGTTGGTATGAAATGCAAAGGCTCGTAAAAACCAGCTTTTGTGAAATTCACTGTAAGGGTCGCCTAGGTAAGAAGAGGTAGACCAGCGTCTTGATGTATGAGACACAGCTTCTGCTACTCTAGAGTTGGTTAGTTCTGGCTGGGAAGAAACTTGCGAAGAAGATGAGTTTGCTTTGTGCGCTAGACACTACCCTCTCCTTAGTCCATTCTCCTCCTTACCAAGGCCCTGCTTCATGTAATTAGCCTCCCAAGCCCTCCTTTATTTGTTGCATCTCAGCCTCTCCACCAGCTTCCTTCTCCTCTTTCTAAACCAATGGTTGTAAAGTGTCTGTCCATGCACCAGGGCTAGACTGCCTACATAGAAGCTATATGAAGAGCTTGTTTAAAATACAGCTTCTCGGCCGGGCGCGGTGGCTCACGCCTGTAATCCTAGCACTCTGGGAGGCCGAGGCGGGCGGATGGCTCAAGGTCAGGAGTTCGAAACCAGCCTGAGCAAGAGCGAGACCCCGTCTCTACTAAAAATAGAAAGAAATTAATTGGCCAACTAAAAATATATAGAAAAAAAAATTAGCTGGGCATGGTGGCACATGCCTGTAGTCCCAGCTACTCGGGAGGCTGAGGCAGTAGGATCGCTTGAGCCCAGGAGTTTGAGGTTGCTG
>CAUYRT010088560.1:0-41474 GCA_963574885.1 Lepilemur ruficaudatus
AGTAGATTTTTAAATGTAACAAGATAAGTCAACTTGAGTGGTAATATATTTTGGGAAACCAGCTCACTATAAATTGTGACTGTAAACATTATACTGTAAATGCTTTGTAGTTTTCCCCCAATAAAAAAAAAATAATAATAATAATAAGCAGAAATAGGCTATCCAGATGAGAACAAATCAGAGAAATAATTCTGGTAATCTGAAAAAACAGAGTTTACAACATCCTCAATGGATCACACTCTCTAGCAAAGGGATGCAAACAAAAGTGAAATCATCGAAATACCTGATAAAGCATCCAAAATACTGATTATAAAGCTTCTCAAGGAAATGCAAGAGAAAGTTGAAAAACAACATAAAGAAATAAAAAAAATCAGGATATGAATGAAAAATTTTCTAAAGAGATAGACGCTTAAAAAAAAGACAAGCAAGGCAGCCGTGCTGCGGCGGGGCGTGGCAGCAGAGGCGGGCAGACGGACCGCAGACCCGAGGAGGTGTCGGGAGCGACTCACCGAGCGTGTGTGCGGGAGGGAAGGAGCGAGCGGGCGAGCGAGCAGCCCGCGCCGTCCTCCCGCAGCACCAGCCAGGCCATCCGCCGCCGCCTCCCGGGCGCCCCGCGCCCAGGCCGGGCCGGGCCACGCTGCTCACCGTGTACTGTGTGCAGACGGACCTCTCCGAGGTGACCTTTTCCCTCCAGGTCGACCCCGACTTGGAGCTGCACAACTTCCGCGCGCTGTGCGAGCTCGAGTCCGGCATGCCTGCAGCTGGGAGCCAGATTGTCTATGCTGAAAGACCTCTCACAGACAACCACAGATCCCTGGCTCTTACGGTTTGAAAGATGGGGGTGTTGTGATTTTTACGACAGAAGGAGAATGCAGACCCTCGACTTCCAGGGCAGTTCTTAAACTTACCCCGAATAGATTTCAGTAGTATAGCTGTGCCTGGCACATCAAGCCCCCGGCAGCACCAGCCACCAGCAGCACAGCAGTCCCACTCATCTCCTGGAGAAATAGCTTCATCTCCTCAGGGTTTGGACAACCCGGCCTTGGACCAACCCACATGAGCTTTCCTTGCTGAAGGAATGTAATCCGCCCCTGGCCGAAGCCCTGCTCAGTGGAGACCTTCAGAAATTTACCAAGGTCCTGGTGGAGCAGCAGCAGGACCCAGCTGGGAGAGAGCAAGAAAGGATTCGTCTCTTTTCTGCTGATCCCTTTGACCTTGAAGCTCAGGCAAAGATAGAAGATATAAGGCAGCAGAACATTGAGGAAAACATGCCGATAGCTATGGAAGAGGCTCCAGAAAGTTTTGGCCAAGTAGTGATGCTTTATATAAACTGCAAAGTGAACGGACATGCCGTGAAAGCCTTTGTTGACTCAGGTGCCCAAATGACTATTATGAGCCAAGCTTGTGCAGAAAGGTGTAATATAATGAGACTGCTGGACCGCTGATGGGCAGGGATTGCCAAAGGAGTGGGCACCCAGGAGATTATTGGAAGAGTACATCTAGCTCAGTTTCAAATTGAAGAAGATTTCTTGGCATGCTCTTTCTCTATACTTGAGGAACAGCCCATGGACATGCTTCTGGGACTGGACATGCTTAAACGGCATCAGTGTTCCACTGACCTCAAGTAAAATGTACTCGTGATCGGCACTACAGGCTCACAAACCACCTTCCTTCCTACCAGAATGTGCCCAGTTGGCATACGGTGCTGGGGCCAATCGAGAGAATGTGCAGCCAGAGGAGATTGCAGACCAAGAATTAGCTGAAGCCCTTCAAAAATCAGCAGAGGATGCAGAGCCTCAGAAGCCATGATGCATGCAGAGTGTGTGTACTGCAGCTGGAGTGGGCCCCAGACCAGAGAAAAACGGTAAAGAATCTGCCTCACTGGGAATGTCATCAGTACCAACTTCAGATGGATTTAACCATCTTCATCCTTCAGGAAAGAGTACTGAGACTGGTAATCCTAAGAGTCTTGCTCACTCTGTCTCTGCTTCAGTCTACCCTATCAAGCCCAGTGACCCAGAAAGCATTGAACCTAAAGCTGTGAAGGCTCTGAAGGCTTCAGCTGAATTCCAGATAAATTCCAAAAAGAAAGAACATCTTCCTCTGCAGGATCATTCTGATCATGCTTCTTCAGCAGACCATGCTCCAGCAGACCAGAGTTCAGCTATGCCTTTGCAGAATTCGTCCGAAGAAGCATTTGTTGCAGATAATCTCAAGAAATCTGCTGGAAAAAGCACCTAGGACCTCAAATTTCATCTCCAAACAAGACAGGAAACTAATTTATCTGTCACAACTACTAGGATGCATGAACCACAGATGTTTCTAGGGAAAAAGGTTGGCATCCAGAAAATCAGAACCTGACTCAAGTGAATGGCCTTCAGCAGCATGAAGAACCAGGGGACAAACAGTATGAGGCTGTACAATAGAATGCTCCATGTGACCAACAACATCTCTGTGACATAGGGGACCTTGAACTTCCTGGCAAAAGGCAACAGAACCAACAAAAATTTGTTGATTTGGAAGCTACAATGAAAGGAGATAGGTTACAGCAGAATGTGAATCTTCCAAGTACAAAAAAAAGTGTTCTACCTTCAGGATGCTTTGGCTGCTCAAATTCAGAAACACTTATGGAAATAGATGTTGAACAATCCCTAGTTGCTGTGCTTAATTCAGCAGGCAGTCAGAATGCTGATGTCAAGAACGTCAGTGCATCGGATCTCACTTTGGATAATCCCTTGATGGAAATAGAAACATCAAAATGCAATCCTTCATCTGAAATTTTGAATAGTTCCATTTCTATTCAAGATTCACAGTCCCCAGAAAGTAATGTTGAAAGGTCTGGAACAAATAAAGAATGTGGCAATTACTCCCCCTCTCTGAGTGTCTATGGCAATTGTCAGCCCTCTGTGGAGTCAACAGAAGAATCTTGTTCATCTATAACTGCAGCCTTGAAAGAACTTCATGAACTTTTGGTTAGTAGTAGTAAATCAGCTTCAGAAAATGCATCTGCAGAAGATATCTGTCAATCAGAAGCAGTAGCAGATGGCCAAAATGAGCATCTTACCCAGGATGAACAAGTCTCCTTTCATCAGGCCCTATCTGTGTCAGTGAAGGCAGAGAGATTAATGGGGACTTCACCTGGCACTGGAATAGAAGATGTAGCAAATATAAACTCTAGGGGTCCACGTGATGGCCTGTCAACTGATAAGGAAGGTGTCCCCAAATCTAGGGAATCAGTAAATGAGAACAGTTCTGTCACCGTAACCTCAGCTAAAACGTCTAATCAATTACACTGCACCTTAGGTATAGAAATTTCACACAAACTTTTAGCAGGTGAGGAGGATGCACTCAATCAGACTTTTGAGCAAACTAAGTCTTTGTCATCCAGTTTCATATTGGTTAAAGATCTGGGTCAGGACATACAAAGTCCAGTAACAGACAGACTGAAACCAGAGAAAATGTCTGTCCTGAAGCTGCGAAGCCATTTCTTTGCAGGTAGGTATGTACCACCTACCAGCCATCCATCATCAAGTCCCTCCATTCTTCCACCATTAATTTTTCCTGCCACAGATATTGACCGGAATCTCCGTGCTGGCTGTACTTTGCAGGAAGCTCCTGGGGCTTTGCATTAAGTTGGTGGAAGTGCAGACCTTGCACTTTATTGTTTTGCTAGCAAAGAACATTGTAGTTCCTACATAACTTTGGGAAAGTGGGCTAGACCATACTCCAGTCTCTTAAAAAAAAAAAAACAAAAAGCTCTCTCTATATACACACATATACACACTCACCACATATACAGTATATGTAGAAAACTGCAAGCATAATGTTGAGCCAGATTTTTTTTAAGAGATTTTTTTTTTTTGGCCAAAGTAATTTATGATCTTTTGTCTGATGAATTTGTCTATTGTATTTGTTAAAATTTGGGCCTTTTTAAATGTATTGGCAGTATGTGCATACAAAGCTTTTTATTCTCATTATGATGATGTATTCTGGAATAAAATGGATGGTTTTGTGTAATAGCATAAAAAAAAAGACAAACAGAACTTCTGGAAATGAAATACTAATTTAGGTAATTACAAAATTCGGTGGGAAGTTTTGACAAACAGATTAGACAAAGTAGAAGAGAGAATTTCAGAGCTTGAAGACAAGGCTTTCAAATTAACCCAATCAGACAAAAATAAACAAAAGAGAATTAAAAGAAATGGACAAAGTCTCCGAGAAACATGGGATTAGGTAAATTATCCAAATCTAAGAGTCATAGGTATTCCTGAGGGAGAAAAAGAAAAAACAAAAAGTTTGGAAAACCTATTTGGGAGAATAATTTAGAAAGCCTTCCCTGTTCTTTCTAGAGATTTAGACAAAGAAGCTCAACAAAATTTTGGGAGATTCATTGCAAAAAAGACATCACCAAGGCATATAGTCATTAGACTAGGCAAAGTCAACGTGAAGGAGAAAATACAGCAGTGAGATGAAAACATCAAATAATTTATAAAAGAAAATCATCAGACTAATAGCAGACTTGACAGCAGAAACCTTACAAGCCAGAAGGAATTGGGGCCCCATTTTTAGTCTTCTTAAACAGAACAACTGTCAGCCAAGAATATTGTATCCTGCAGAACTAAGTTTTATAATGATGGGAAAATAAAGATTTTTCCAGAATTTGTCACTACTAAACCTACAGGTAATGCTCCATTATACATGGAACAGCACAATAGATACCTAGCAGTGAAAAAATATCCCAAAGTCAAAGCTCACAGTACTCATAAAACAACAGCACAAGAGGGAAAATAAAACAACAAGGCACCATCAGAACAGGATCTCACATATCAATACTAACACTGAATGTGAATGATCTTAACGCCCCACTTAAAAGACACAGATTGGCAGAATGGATGAAAAAACATAACTCAAGTATATGCTGTCTCCAAGAATCACATCTAACTCACAAGGACTACGTAGACTCAATGTAAAGGTATGGAAAAAAAATATTCCATGCAAATGGAAACCAAAAGCAAACAGGTATAGCCATACTCATGTCAGATAAAATAAACTTTAAATAAACAATGGTAAAAAGAAAAAAAGACAAAGATGGTCGTTATACAATGGTAAACAGAGCAATGCAACAAGAAGACATAGAAATCCTAAATACATATGCACCTAAAACTGGAGCTATCAGATTCATAAAGCAAGTTCTACTAGATTTAAGCAAAGCAATAAAGAGTAGCATCATAATTGCTGGGGACTTCAACACCCCACTGGCAGACAAGACATATCATTGAAACAGAAAATCAATAAAGAAACACTGGACTTAAATGAGACTCTAGAACAAATGTACCTAACAGATATTTACAGAACATTCTACCCCAAAACTGCACAATATACATTCTTATCAGCACATGGGACATTTTCCAAGATTGATCATATCTTGTGCCTCAAAACAATTCTCAACAAATTCAAAGAAAATTGAAATCATACCATGTATCTTCTCTGACCACACTCGAATAAAACTAGAAATCAATTCCAAGAGAAACACTCAAATCTACACAAATTCATGGAAATTAAACAAACTGCTGCTGAACAATCCTTGGGTCAAGGTTGAAATTAAGATGGAAATCAAGATTCCTCAAACTCAACAACTAAGCGGACACAAGTTATCAAAATCTGTGGGATTCAGCAAAAGCAGTCCTAACGGGAAAGTTCATAGCATTATGCCCACATCAAAAAGACAGAAAGATCACAAATTAAAAACCTAATGTCACATCTCAAAGAACTAGAAAAAGAAGAGCAAACCATATCCACAGACAGCAGAAGAAAACGAATAACAAAGCTTAGAGCAAAACTAAATGAAATGGAAACCCAAAAAACAATACAAAGGATCAATGAAATGAAAAGTTGGTTCTTTGAAAAGATAAACAAAATCAATAGACCATTAGGAGATTAACCAGAAACAAAAGAGAAAGAACTAAAATATGCTCAATCAGATATAAAAAAGGAAACATTACAACTGATACCACAGAAACACAAAATATCATCCATGAATACCACAAAAACTTCTAGGCACACAAACTAGAAAAGAGAGGAAATGGATAAATTTCTGGAAACACACAACCTCCCAATCCAGAATCAGAAAGAAACAGAAATTCTAAACAGACCAATGACAAGAAATAAGATTAAAGTAGTAATAAAAAAAAAATCTCCCAATTATAAAAGCCCCAGAGCAGATGAATTCACAGCCAAATTCTATCAGACCTACAAAGAAGAACTAGTACCTATCCTACATAAATCATTTCATAACATTGAGAAGGGGGAAATCCTTCCTAACTCATTCTATGAAGCTAGTATCACCTTGATACCAAAGCCAAGAAAGGACATAACAAAAAAAAAGAAAGAAAACTATAGACCATATCCCTTTTTCAACATAGATGCAAAAATCCTCAACAAAATACTAGCAAACTAAATTCAACAGTATATCAAAAAGATAATTCACCATGATCAAGTGGGTTTTAACCCAGGGATGCAAGGATGGTTCAATATATGCAAATTAATAAATGTGATTCACCACATAAGCAGAAACAAAAACAGAGACCAATTGAGAAAGGCAGAAAAAGTATTTGATAAAATCTAACACCCTTTCATGATAAAAATGTTAAAAAAAAAAAACTAGGCATAAGAACAACATATCCCATCAGGTAAAAATGAATAAATTATGTGGAAAAAAAGAAAGAAAAAGAACATATCTCAAAATTATAAAAGGCATATATGACAAACCCACAGTCAACATCACACTGAATTCCAACATCATACTGAATGCAGAAAAGTTGAAAGCATTCCCCCTAAGAACTGGAACAAGACAATGATGCCCATTGTCACCACATCTATTCAACATACTACTAGAAGTCCTAGCCAGAGCAATCAGACAAGAGAGGGAAATAAAGGCCATCCAAATCATGAAAGAGGAGGTCAAACTGTCCCCATTTGATGACAAAATGATCTTGTATCTAGAAAACCCTGAAGACTCCACCAAAAGACTCCTAGAATTGATAAATTCAGCAAAGTCTCAGGTTACAAAATCATACACAAATCTGTAGCATTTCTGTATACTAATAGCAGTCAAGCTGAGGGTCAAATCAAGGACTCAATACCATTTACAATAGCTATTGAAGAAAACACCTAATAATATACTTAACCAAGGAGAGCTACAAAACACTGATGAAGGAAATCATAGATAAAACACAAACAAATGGGAAAACATGCCATGCTCATGAATTAGTAGAATAAACATCATTAAAATCTGCATACTCCCCAAAGTGATTTACAGATTCAATGCAATTCCCATCAAAATACCAATGTCATGTTTCATAGATCTAGGGGAAAAAACAAAAACAAAAACAAAAAAACCTCTAAGCTTCATTTGGAACCAAAGAAGAGCCTGAACAGCCAAGACAATCTTAAGCAAAAGAACAACTCTGGAGGCATCACATTACCTGACTTCAAATTATACTATTAATACAAGGTTATAGTAACCAAAATAGCATGGTATTGTTGTAAGAGTAGAGATATAGACTAATGGAATAGAATCGAGAAACCAGAAATAAAACCATTTATCTACAACCAACCAATTTTGGATAAAGCAGACAACAGAATGCACTGGGGAAAAGAAGCCCTGTTCAATAAATGGTTTGGGGAAAACCGGAGAGCCACAAGCAGAAGAAGGAAACAGGACCCCTGTCTCTTGCCATATACAAAAATTAATACAAGATGGATAAAAGACTTAAATGTAAGGCATGAAACCATAAAAATTCAGGAGGAAAATAAAGGAAAAACCCATCTAGACATTGGTCTGGGCAAACAATTTATGACTAAGATCCCAAAGTCAAATATAGCAACAACAAAAGTAAATAAATGGCACTTAATTAAATTAAAAATCTTCTACACAGCAAAGGAAACAACCAATGGAGTAAACAGACAACCTAAAGAATGGAAGAAAATATTTGCAAACTATACATCCAGTAAAGGGCTAATATCCAGAATTTATAAAGAACTCAAACAAATCCACAAGAGAAAAACAAATAATCCCATTAAAAAATGGGAAAATGACAAGAATAGAAGTTTTCCAAAAGAAAATAGACAAAAGGCCAACAAAGATATGAAAAATGCTCAACATCACTAGTCATCAAGGAAATGCAAATTAAAACCACAATGAGATACCACCTTACTAGTCAGAATGGCCATTGAAAAATTTAAAAAATATTTATTTATTTTTGTTGTTGCTGTGGTTGCCCTTGGGGTCTTCTTTATAAATTCTTTGCCTAGGCCAATATCTAGAAGGGTTTTTCCAACATTTTCTTCTAGCATTTTTATGGTTTATTCTTGAGATTCCTCAAAGAAATAAATGTATACTTACTATTTGATCCAGCAATCCCACTACTTAGTGTCTACCCAAAGGAAAAGAAGTCAATTTATCAGAAAGACACCTGCACTTGAATGTTTATCACAACACAATTCACAATTGCAAAGATGTTGAATCAACCTAAGTGCCCACCAATTTATGAGTGGATAAAGAAAATGTAGAAGATATATATCATGAAGTATTACTCAGGAATAAAAAAGAATGAAATAATGTCTTTTGCAGCAACTTGGATGAAACTGGAGACTATTATCTTAAGTGAAACATCTCAGGAATGGAAAAACAAATACCACATGTACTCACTAATAATTGGGAGCTAAATGCTGAGGAAACATGGGCACAAGGAGAGATAAAGGATACTGGAAACCAAAAAGGGGGCAGAGTGGGAGAGCAGTGAGTGGTAAAAACTTACCTGTCGGGTACAGTGAACTCTATTCTGGTGATGAGCACACTAAAAGCCCCAACTTAAGCAATATACAAGGTATCCATGTAACAAAAACCTTTGTAGCCTGTTGATATTTTGAAATAAAACAAAAACAAAATAATAAATGTTGTATAAATGAAGTATTTCAGGAAGGCATACTGATATATCCTTTTTTCTTGCTATTAAAGGCCATTTGCCAATTTCGTAAATAAAGAGATCAAAGCTGCTTCAGAAGTGTGAAACTCTACTACAATGCTCTCAAGATTTTAAAAATGAATAATATCTCAAAGGTATAACAATTAGCTGTTCAGATGACCTCTAAGAATCAATAAGAAGCATTTATTTACATTCAAAATATTTTAATAGTAAAGAATAAAAAATACATCTCTACAATGCATTCCTAGCAACCAAAGGCTAACTTTACAAAGTTGAAACCTTAGTAAAAACAGTTTTCACAAATACAAGAAAAGGTAATAACAAAATATAATCATCTAATTATATGAATATAATGACAAGTTTTCAAATAATATGTAGTTACTTCAAATTTAGGCCAAAAATATAAAATATAAAGAAACAAATTATTTTTGCTAATATTTTTTCAAAGTCTCAATTTCCACACAAAGTTTGGCTCTTTGGAAAATAAGAATAAAAAATTAACTATACATTTGACGTTAGTAGGCTCCTTAATCACATTGATTTTCTGAAACTAAACAAACAGCTTTTCTGCTTCCTTTACTTTTTTTTTCCTATCCATTTTAGAAATCATAGACCAACGGTCCTCCTGTATTGTTCTCATAGATCCAACCTTCACTGAAGATCCAGGGGCTGTTAGAGATGAAGGAGTCTAAACACAAAATAAAATAAAATCATAACATTTAATTATTTTTAAAAAAGATATCCAGCTTTTAAAATTTCCTTTCCGAAATAAAATTTAAGTGCTACCTTTTTTGGTGTTCTGACACAAAGATGAGAAGTTGGTGGATTATTATTCTTGGATAGTTTTTTCAATGTCTCTTCCTCTGAAACCATGCTCTTGAAGAAAAATACAAAAATATATAATGTTGAGCTTTTATCATTATTAAATTATTAAAATTATGTTAACATATAACATCTGAGAAGAATTGAGATTAGAAAGAGGGAAAAGGGAGAAAAGGGAAAGGAGGAGGTAGGAGAATGAGAGTAAAGAAAGAAGAATGATCAAGGAAAGAAGACAACAAAAAATAAATTCTCAATTAGCCAAACAAGGACCTAGATTTTTATTCCATTAAATATAATCCTGAAATACTATGTGAGATACAAGATGTGTATAATGAGTAGCATTTTACTACTGATTTCTATTTCAGTTTCAGAGTCTTTATGCTGCCATTTTTTTCTCCTCCTCCTACCCCCGCCAAGGTCTAAAAGTGAGTTTCTAGAAATGTTTATAATAAACATTTATAACATAACATTTATAATCTTATAAAAATTATAATATTATCCATGATCCAGCAACTCCACTTCTGGGTATATACCCAAAAGAACTGAAAGCAGAATTTGAAGAGATCATGTACACCCATATTAATAGCAGCATTATTCAAACAGCTAAAACATGGAAGCAACTGAGGTATCTACCAACAGATTAATGAATAATCAAAATGTAGTATATACATACAGTAAAATAGTATTCAACCTTAAAAAGTAAGAAAATTCTGACACATGCTACAATATAGATGAACCTGAAGACATTATGCTAAGTGAAAAAAGCTAGTCACAAAAGGACAAACATTGTATGATTCCACTTATATGAGATACAGAGAGTAGTCAAAATCATAGAGACAGAAAGTAGAATGATGGTTTCCAGAGGCTGGAGGGAGGATGGAATGAGGAGTTACTGTTTAATGGGTATAAGGTTTTAATTTCACAAAAGGAAGAGTTATGGAGACAGATGGTGGAGATGGTTACACAACATTATAAATATATTTAATAACACTGAACTGTACAGTTAAAAATAGTTAAGATGTAAATTTTATGGTATGTGTATTTTACCACAATAAAAATTATAATTATACATTTAAGAATATTATAATTCTCTAAAATAATAGCTAACACTTACATAGTATTTTCTATATACCAGATACTGTTTTAAGCATTTTTCATATTTTAGTTAGTTTTAATCTTCAGTTTTATGAATTAGGTATACTATTAGCCCGATTTTACAGGTGAGGAAACTCAGGCACACAAATATTAAGTAACATGTCCTAGATTATAGAGCTAGTAAGAAGTGGAGGGAAATTCAAATCCAGTTAGTCTGGCTCTAAAATCCATTCTCTTAAAGAATATGCTACACAATTTAGTCGAGTAAGCAATCAGT
The DNA here is from genome assembly GCA_963574885.1 of Lepilemur ruficaudatus. Classification (NCBI taxonomy): domain Eukaryota; kingdom Metazoa; phylum Chordata; class Mammalia; order Primates; family Lepilemuridae; genus Lepilemur; species Lepilemur ruficaudatus. The sequence goes on from CAUYRT010088560.1 coordinate 11,182, forward strand.
TCACATGATCTTTTCATGCTCCTTAAAGCCATACTTAACAAAAACTTAAGAGGCTTCATGGATGAGAAATTTCAAACAGATATTCATTAATCTAAGATTTCAACAGAATTCAATAAATAACTCATAGAGCTATCTTTATACATTGTCTTTAAAATTATGTAGAAAAAGAATGAAGTTATAAACCAAAATTAAAATACTAGCTTTTATAAATTGCTCATGGATTTACCCTTATCAGAGATTATTACTTATTCATACAGCTTTGAGTTACTAACATCCTTTCAATCTGAAGGACTCCCTTAGCACTTTTTGAAAAACAGGCATAGTGGTAACACAATCTATCAGCTTTTGTTTATCTGGGAATACCTTAATTTCTACCTTATTTTTGAAGGACAGTTTTTCCAGATACAGAATTCTCAGCTGGTAACTTTGAATATATAAATGCACTCACTGCCTTCTGATCTCCAAGGTTTCTGATGAGAAATCAGCCAATAATCTCAGTGAAGATAATTTGTTATGTGATGAGTTACCTCTCTTTTGCTACTTTCAGGATTTTCTTTAAACAGTTTGATTAAAATGTCACCACGTGAATCTGCTTGAGTTTATCCTACTTTGGAGTTTGCTGAGCTTTGGGGATTTGTTGACTCATGTCTTTCATCAAAATTTGGGAAGTTTTGAGTCACGTATTTCTTCAAATACTCTTTTTGTCTATTTCCTCTCTTTTCCTTCTGCAACTCCTACAACGCATATATTGATCCACTTGATGGTGTCCTAACAAGTCTATGAGGCCCTGTTTACTTTTCTTCTCTATTTACGTTTTCTTTCCCTTTCTTAGACTCAACTTCAATTGCCCATCTTCAAGTTTACCAATTCTTCTCCTTACTCAAATCTTCCTTTGAATCCTTCTAGTGGGCTTTTCATTTGAATTATACTTTTCAACCCCAGAATTTTTTTGTGGTCCTTTTTACAATTACTATCTCTTTTTCGGCATTCTCATTTTATTCTTACATAGTTTTTTGTCTTTATCTATGTCTTTCTTTATCTCTTTGAGCTACTTTAAGACAGTTGGTTTAAAGTCTTTGTTTACTAAGGCCAATTTCTGGGCTTCCTCAATTTTCCTCAATAGTTCTGTCAATTTGTTTTGTTCCCTTGAATGGGCTGTACTTTCCTATTTCTTTGTATGCCTTGTGTTTGTTTGTTGTTGTTGCTGAAACTGAACATTTGAATCTTATAATTTGGTAACTTTGGAAATCTGATTTTCCCTCTTCCTCAGGGTTTGCTGTTTTTATTTGATTTTTTTTTTCTTTTGTTTTACTGTTGATAGTGTCTCTGTGTCAAGGATCAGCCTAAGGTAAAAGCTTAAGGTCTCCTCAGGTCTTCTCTGAGACTGTGTCTTTCCCCAGGCATGTGCAGTGGCTTTCTAAATTCCTTTTTGCTTTTGTTTTTCAATGTCCTACTCCTTAAATGCCTATCTCCTCAAACAATTAAAATGGAAAAAGAAAAAAGGGGTGGGGAAAGACAAACAGGTGTAGTTTATGTAAATTTCTGGAAGTCACTTCAGCCAGTGGGAGTTGGAACACTGAACCCTGATATTTGGAACATAAGGTCTTTATTGCTCACCCTGGCTCCAGAAAGCCACACAAGGAACATGAACATGGCTGCCTACCATGGGACTGTGGGTTAGGAGACTGGTAGCTGCTACCATACTTAAGGCCGAAATTGACCAAAATTAATTGCAATACAGTTTATACCAGTACACTTGTTGTCTAGGTGGAAAGATGGATTACTGGCACTTCCTATTCCATATTCCTGGAGTCATGCACAACAATCCATTTTTAAATCTTAATTTTTATAATAATTTGAATGTTCACCAAAATTGAACTACATAAGCTAGGAAAATTACAAAAATGACTAACAGATTCAAGTGATAATTATAACCAAGGAAACTCACTGTGAAATGTCTTTTTAGACTAATTTAAAGATTGTGTGCAATTCTATGATTGTAATGGTTTTATTGTACTGCAAAGTTGATTGATGTTCCTTTAAAAAACAAAACAAAGTAATTTTGAATAATTCTAAATTTTTTATTAGCTAAGAAAGTGGTCTCAATTCACACTGCTGTAAAAATAGCAGGGGTTACCACCCTAGAATGTTTAATTCCAAAGCCCATGTTCTTTCTACTAATTCTCATACATTTTTATATATCTGGACTGCAGTTTAAATTGGCAGTTACTATGCACAATGAGTTACATAGGATACAGAACCAGACTTTTTGTATTAAAATTTTGGTTCCATGCCTTACAGCTATGTGATTTTGAAAGAGGTATTCATTTGACTCCATTTCGTCATCTGTGAACTAGATATAAGAACACTTCTACACAAGTGTCTTTCAGTATCCATGGGGCACTGGTTCTAGGACCTCCCTGGTAATACCAAAATCTGGGTATACTCAAGTCCCTTATATAAAATGGCATAGTATTTGCATATAACCTACGCATATCCTCCTGTATACTTCAAATCTGCAGTCCCGATCCCTGGGCCACAGCCCAGTACCAATCCATGGCCTGTTACGAACCGGGATATACAACTTCTGCCTCCCAACCTCCTCCCACCTCCTCCCATCCCCCATCCATAGAAAAATTGTCTTCTGGGAAAATTGTCTTAGGAACTGGGCCACAAAGCAGGAGGTGAGCAGCAAGCGAGCGAGTGAAGCTTCATCTATATTTAGAGCCGCTCCCCGTCTCTTGCATTACCACCTGAGTGCCACTGCCCTCTCCCCAGAATACTGCAATGGTAGGCACTATGTACATGTATTATACATATACATCAGGAAATAATGTATGCAAATAATATAAACAAATAATAAACACTGATTATATGTAATATTTTTACCAAAAGATCATTAGGTTCTGAGCTATCCGAATTAATATCGAATTCAAAGACCATTTTTCTCTTTTTGTTATTCTCTTCAATGGGTTTATTCTTGATTTCTCTTTGATGCATTTTCATTTTTGTTGGTGTCTTCACTGTATATACCTATTCAAAAATAAAAAATAATATACTATCACATCAAATAAAACATATACTATTAAAAAAGGATTTAATAAATAATTTCAAGATAATTTGTCTTTATCAAATTATAAATCTCCATTATTACTGGCAAGTATATGAAGCAAAAATTTAAAAAAAAATTTAATTCAATGTTTTGGATACCAGAAATTTTCTAATGTTTTTCAAAAAATGTACAATGGTGGACTTTCTTTGTCCTTCCCTTCGACTTGCTAAAGAAGTAAGAGAAAAAGAGGAAGAGAAAGCTACTCCAACTTCAGTAATCAACAATCTTAAGATAAGAGGGGCTTTAATTTTTCTTATCATGATTAAAAACAAAGAACTGAGTGAGTTTTGGTCTCTTCACAAAACTCCTTATAAAGCAATAATATTTTTTTGCAAAGCAGTAAGAAAATATATTGGCTTATTTTTTTGTTGGTAAATTTATTTACATTAGTCAATGTTTGGGATTCCATAATACCCTGTAATTTTTAAAATTTAAAAAAGTATCTTTAAAAAGTAAAGTCAATGACAACAGCAAAAATGGTAAAGTAAAGGAGTTCCAAAAATTCACTCTTCTATAAAAGCTATAAAAATACTGGTACAATTTGGCACAGTCATGTTCTTTTTTAAATTCTGGAAATTAACCAAAGGCTTGCAACAACTTGAAGAGTATTGATTCCGCCCTCCCCAAAAAATGGTTGAACCTTTGTAAGAACAGCAAGGTTTGTGACATTTTAATATTTCCAGGTCCGATCCCCTGCTCTCCAGCTCTGTTATCCTTAAAAAATAATAGCCCATATTCCTGATGCAACCTGGCTTCCACCAGACAGAGCAGAACAGAATTGAAGCTCTTTCAAAGCTTTATTCTTGAAGATTTGTCAGTTTTTGATCTATCTGATGAGTCTCTGAAAGATCCCACTTACAAGGCTGATTATATTCAACCTGAGAACTCACTCAGTAAAAAAGGCCTTCTCTTTAGTGTCTATGTGAGGTAGGGGACAGCATTTGTGAAAAACAATTACAAGAATGTGTTTTAACTTTGCAGCAACCTGAAGCAGTGATTAACAGCCAGGGCAAACAAAGGACTAACCAAAAACCTTAAAAGGAAAGCTAGGAAATGAGATATCCATAGGGGCTATGAAAAGCTCTGAAATATTCCTGGAAATATAGAAGCCCACACATATGTGTAGGGCTGTATACAGGTTCAGGAAAGACCTGAGAAGGCCATAAGCTCTCACCGCTGGCTTATCCTGAGTTCCTGAGACAAGCAGGAATTTGAAAGCTAAAGTAGATTTGTCAACTGCATGGCTAAATGTTGAAGGCATGCCCTCATACACACAAAAAGACCCTTTTCAAAGATTGGGAAATTTACTGATATAAGGAAATGTCTGTCCAAACATTAGCTGAACACTAAACTAATCAAGAAGAGACTAGTTTCAATCACAAGAGTATAAACTTTTCAGAATTAGTTTAGAAAAATTACTAAACAAACAATAACAACTAAAACAAGAATAAAAAACAATAAACCATGGGGTTAGGGGAGAATCTAATTTCCAGAGTTGTCACTATATTTTTTTAAATGTCAGTTTTCAACAAAAAAATTATGAGACATGAAATGAAACAAGAAAGTATAGCCTATAGAGACAAGGAAAAGCAAACAATAGAAACTTTTCCTAAGGAAGCCCAGACATTGGATTTACTAGAAAAAGACTAAAAGTCAGTTATTTTTACTATGTCCAGAGAACTAAAGAAAATCATGTCTAAAAAGCTAAAGGAAAGCATGAAAGCAATGTCTCCCCACATGGAATATCAATAAAGAGATAGAAATTATCAAAAGAACCAAATAGAAATTCTGAAGTTAAAAAGTATAATAACTGAAATGAAAAATTCACTAGAGGGGCTCAACAGCAGACGTAGGCAAGCAAAAGAAAGGATCCACAAAGCTAAAGATAGTTCTTTGATATTATTCAGTCTTAGGAACAGGAAAAAAGTGAAGAAAAACAAACAGCCTCAGAGACTTGTGTATACCACCAGACACATGAACATTCACACAATGAAAGTTACTGAACGAGAGCAGAGAGGGAAAGGACAAAAGGAATATTTGAAAAAATAATTTGATGAAAACATCAATCTATATATTTAAAAAGCCCAACAAACTCCAAGTACGATAAACTATAAAAGGACCATACTTAGACATATTATAATCAAACTGTTAGAAGCCAAAGATAAACTTGAAAGTAGCAAGATAGAAGCAACTCCTCATGTACAAAGGGATCCTTAATAATATTAACAGCTAATTTCTCATCAGATATCATACAGTCCAGAAGGTCATGGGCTGACATATTCAAAGTGCTCAAAGAAAAGGAATTGTCAAAAAAGAATTCTATATTCAGTGAAACTGTCTTTCAAAAATGAAGGAGAAATTAAGACATTCCTAGATAAACAAAAACTGAGAAAATCTGTCACTAGTAGACCATCCCTACAAGAAATACTAAAGGGAGTCCTTCAGTCTGAACTAGAAGAATACTAGTCTTGAGTCCACATGAAAAAATAAAGAGCATTGGTAAAGAAAACTGCTTTGGTAACTATAAAAGATAATAAACATATCTTTGTTCATAACTCTTTTCTCTTCCCATGTAGTTTAAAACATAAACACATAAAGCATTAATTATAATACTTGGTCAGGCTTACAATACATGAATGTGTGATTTTTATGACAATGATAGCACAAAAGAGGGGGTTGGAATGAAGTTATATTAGAGCAAAGTTTTTATATACTATTGAAATTACATTAATATTAATTCAAAATAGGTCATTTTAAGTTAAGGTGTTAATTATAATCCTCAAGGCCATCACTAAGAAAATAAGTAAAAAATACAGTAAAAAAACAAAAGAATTAAAATATCACAGTAGATAGTATCTACTTTAAAAAAGATATTAATGGAGAAACAAAGGAACAAAAAGACATCAGACACATGGAAAACAAATAACAAATGGTAGAAGTAAATCCTACCTTATCGGTAACTATATTAAATACAAATAAATGCTCCAATCAAAAGACAGAGATTGGCAGAATGAATGCTGAAAAAAAGTCTGATCCAAGTATATGCTGTCAATAAAAGATATACTTTAAATTCAATGACACACCCTACTGTTTATCATTTTTTGTTTAGATCCAGGCACACCTGTGTTAGGTGCATAGATATTTAGGATTGTTATGTCTTCTTGTTGAATTGTTCACCATTACATAATAACTGTCTTTGTCTTTACTTTTGTTGATGTGAAGTCTATGTTATCTGATGTGAGAATGGTGACACCAGCTTTCTTGTGGTTTCCATTTCCATGGAATACTGTGCTCCATCCCTTTACCTTGAGTCTGAATGAGGCCTTGTGGGTTAGATTGTTTCCTGGAGACAGTAAATACTTGATTTGTATCTTTTTAGCCATTCAGCCAGCCTGTGTCTCTTCCGTGTCCCCCCCTTTTTTTAATCACCAGAGAATTCACAACAGAGAGAGTACAAGGGCAACAAATGTGCGAAAGCCTCTACCCACAGCTCCTGGAATCTTAGGCAGCATTATATCACTGCTGTTTGCTGTTGCAGAATCCATTTTTGTTAGTTATCTACTGCAGCGTAACAAATTATCCAAAACTTAGTGGCTTGAAACAAGAGTATTCATTATCTCACCATCTCTATAGGTCAGAAATCTGGGTGCGGCCTAGCTGTGTCCTTCGTTTCAGGGTTTCTCAGAAGGCTGACATCAAGGTGTCAGCTGAGGGTATAATCACATAAAGGCTCAACTGGAGAAGGATCTGCTTCCAAGCTCATTCACATAGTTGTTGGCAGTATTCAGTTCTTTTGGGCTATGGGACTCAGGGCCTCTCTGTTTGGTTGATCAGAGACCATCTGCACTTCTCCGCCACATGGGCCTCTCCAAAATGGCAGCTTACTTCATTAAAGCTTTAGAGAATACCAACAAGACAAACCAATCATTTGTAACCTGATCACAGAAGTGAGATCCCATCACCTTTGCTATATTCTATTTATTAGAAGCAAGTCACTCGGTCCAGCCTATAGTCAAGGTGAGAGGATTACACAGGGGCGTGAGTACCAAAGGGCATGGGTCACTGGAGCCGTGTCAGATGCTAGGTACCACATCTATTCTCTTTTTTTCTTTTTCTGTGAGACAGAGTCTTCCTCTGTAGCCTGGGCTAGAGTGCTGTGGCATCAGCCTAGCTCACAGCAACCTCAAACTCCCGGGCTCAAGCAATTCTCCTGCCTCCCCAGTAGCTGGGACTACAGGCGTGTGCCACCATGCCTGGCTAATTTTTTTCTATTTTTAGTAGAGACAGGTCTTGCTCTTGTTCAGGCTGGTTTCAAACTCCTGAGCTCAAATGATCCTCCCACCTCAGCCTCCCTCCCAGAGTGCTAGGATTATAGACATGAGCCACCGCACCCGGCCCACACCATCTATTCTCCACTAGCTGGCAAGATCCCATGGCATATGTCAAGTCTCCTTCACTGTGCGTAGGGAAGGCAGACTATTGTCCCTTTCTCATTCTCTGAAAGGAATCATGTTCAGACTGATCCCTTTGGGGGGACCCTAATTTTCTTCCTCATTGATGGCTTTAGGTGTGGGTATAACACAGCTCTGGCAAGAACATCTGAATTGATATCTTCTGGGGCTTTCCAGGAAAGGTTTCTCTTCTTCATGGACTTTTTTTTAGCCTACATGTGACACTTGGGAGTGATTTGTTCAGTCTCAATCACCCAAACCTGCACCTGCCTGTCTCTCACTGTGAGATAATAAAGGCCCTGAGGTTTTAAATAAATAAATAATAAAAATAAATAAATTCAATGACACAAATCGGTTGAAAATAAAAGGGTAGGAAAGACATACCATGCAAACAGTAAGCAAAAGAGATCTGATGTGGCTAAACTAATGTCAAACAAAATAGACTTTAAAACAAAAATGAGATAAAGAAGGATGTTTCACAAAGGTTAAAGGGTCAATCCATCAATAAAATATGACAGTTATAAACACATATTACCTAACATCAGAGCCTGAAATATATGAACCAAAAGCTGGGAAAAACAGTTCAACAATAATAGTCAGAGACTTCAATACTCTACTTTCAGTAATAAGTAGAACAACTGGACAGAAGATAAGCAAGTAAATAGAACACTTTAACAACACTATTAACCAACCAAATGGATATATACAAGATTCAAAATATGTGACTACAACATACTTCTTTATAACCAAGGGTCAAAGAATAAATCACAAGGAAATTACAAAGTACTCTGAGTTGAATAAAAACGAAAATACGACATACTAAAATGTATGGGATGCAGTGAAATCAGTGCTTATAGGGAAATTTATAGCTGAAAATGCTTTCATTAAAAATTAAGATCAAGAACTGAGGGACGTGGTGGGCATTGTAGAGGGAAGGGCATGCCTCTAACCCTTGCTAGGGAGAGGCAAAGATATAAAATGTAACCAAAATGTTTGTACTCTCATAATTTCCTGAAATAAAAAAAAAAGGAAAAACATTGAGATCAAGAATAGGGAAACATGACAATTAAATGCAATTTGGTATCTTGGATTGGATCCTTGAACAAAAAGAGAACATTAATGGAAAAATTATGAAGTACAAATGAGGTCTGAAGTTTAGTTAATAGTAATGTACTCATGTAAGTTTCTCAGTTTTGACAAATGTACCACAGTAATGTAAAACGTGTTAACAATGGGGGAAACTGGGTGAGGGCTATTTAGGAATTCTCTGTATCACCTTTGCACTTTTCTATAAATCCAAAATCAATTACAAAATACAAAGTTTATTTAAAAAAAAAATAAGGTCACCACACCACCAGAATGGCTAAAATAAAACAGATTAAAAAATACCACATGGTGGTAAGGATGTGGAGCAACTAGAACTCTCATTCACTGCTGGCTATAATGTAAATTGCGCAATCACTAAAACACACACACACACAAATGACAGTGTGTACTAAAATGAAACATATGTATAACCCTATAAACTCAGCAACTTCACTCCTAGGCACATACTCAACCAAAATGCGTACATGTCAGGTACTAGAACTTTTGTAACAACACTATTCATAAAAGTCCAATCTAAAAACTACCCAACTGTCCATTAATAATACAATAGATCAATAAAACGTGGTACAGTCACACAATGGAATACTATACAAAAATAAAAATAGTCCACAACTTCACGCAACAATATGGACAAGTCCCACAAACGTAAAATTAAATGAAAGAAGGCCAGGCAAAAATACATACTGTATGATTCCATTTGTAGAAAATGCAAAAACAGGTACATCTAATATTAGAAGTTGAGATAGTAATTGGCCTTGGTAGAGAGACTAGTGATTGGAAGGTGGAACAAGGGATGATATATAGCAATATTCTGTATTTTAATCTGGGTGCTGGTTGTAAGGTTATGTTTTGTTTGCGAAAATCGAAGTTGAACATTTAAGATTCATGTATTTTTCTTAGGAACATTTCAATTAAAAGTTGTTTAAGGTTATTCTTTAACAGAGAATCATAGAAATCATTTCATATTTTAAATATGAAATAAATAAAACTGTAGTAAATAAAACTGAATAATTTTTATAAAAGCCTCTCTAAACTATACAATACACTAATTCTCATAATTTTCACAAGAAATAGAATATCGTGTGTATACATATCAGGATACGAGTGGGACTCCTCCCTTCACTCTGGAATTTTCAGCTGTGACACAAAGCTGGGGGGGAAAGTGCTAATAATCCGTATTTTAAAGAAAGTGACCTATGATTGAAGCCAGATCCTTCTCCAGGACTTACTAAGAAGTGAGAGAACAACCCCTAAAATCAACAAACACATCTTTCCTTCCTAGTTATTTTAAGAAATTGTGAGGGAAAAGGCATAAAATACTAGTTTAGAGGGATGGAGACAGGTTGAGATACTTTTTCCTTCAACTCCCAAAACAAGTGAGGCAGGAACTCCAAGAGTATACTTATAAAGACAACTAGGGGTACCTACAAGAAGGGAAGACTGACATCGCATTCCCTAGTTAGATATTGAACCTGGGCAGCCAACTCATTTATCTGCCTTTGTATTTAGCTGACCAGATGAAAATGAAATTAAAGAGAGATAAACAGCAGAGAGGAGAAAGGGGTCAAAGTAGACCATTCTGCCCTGCCATTTAGCATGGCAAAGTTGTATGACTTCCCCATGGATTAAGTGGATATGTGTAAGATAGAATTGAGCCACCTTGCTAGTGGCAATTGCTCCAAGATGACTGCTAAGTAAACGACTCTAGCAGCAAGATGATGTAGGGGTAAACAGCAAAGGGAGGTAACTGGGGTGATACTATAAAATGTCAAGTCAGAACCAGATTTCCCACACCAAGGATTTATGCATTGGTAAATGACCAGCAGGTTATAGAATCTGCCTACGATGCCATTAATTTATGGACAGTGATAGAAAAAAGTAAAACCATTTCATGCTGATACTTTAAAAGTTGAAACTTTCAAGAAACTAGTTTTGGGGGGTGTGTGTGTGTGCAAGCGTGTATGTGTGAGATACCAGATATATGCTAATACCAGAGCCTTCTTTTTTATTAAAAAATTACTATCTTGGAAATTTTAGACACCAACCTTTGGTGTAGATAAAGTACTTCTGGAAGATGTCCACAGGTAGTCTCTTCTATCTTTGGATTTGCCATGATCAACTGATGTGAAATTTCGAGATATATTCTGTGAAGAAGCTGCTTTAGAATCAAATTTCCGATAACTAGTTTCAGGTGCTTCCAACAAAGATGCCTGTGTTTTCTGCATTGAATAAAAGTGAATAAAACCATCATTAAATGTCATTTTAATTATTTATTTCCTTAAATCACAGCAACTAATAGAATTAACACTGAAATAAACTAGAATTTACTCCCAAATTCATTACATTACATTGTATTAATCTTCTTTGTCACTTTACTTGCCCATTTAAGATGACAATGGTATCTCCCTTTCTCTGTCCTCACAGAGCTTTTATGAAAAGAAATTAGATATCTCAACCCTCTATTTGACCAACAGTTAAGGATTCTCTAAAAAACAAATCTCTATTCCTAGTGGCAAAAAGCCATAATCTGTGGTTCGCTCCAAGAGCCTAAAAGCCAGAGGGCAATTTATTTTCATTTTCATTCATTCTCTTTCATGCATTGATACCTCCTCTCTCTTACCTCTAAAAATATTAGCCTTTCCCTATCTACCAGCCTTATTTGCCTCCAAAAACAGGGAAAACAATTATGAACATAAAGAATGAGAGAAATTTTTAGGAAAAAATTCAGAAAATAACTATTTGCTTCAATTCTAAAAGTAAACAAATTGCAAATTTACTCTAAATATTTAGACATTATTTCCACTCAATTTCCTCAGCTCTCTTTCACTCTACCATTGTATTCAGCTTCTTTAAGCAACCAGTCTATCTTTCTAATAAAAGCTAATAATAGTAGCTTTAGTGGGATCCTGTATGAAACCAGGTTCATCACTTTCTATTTTACCCCCTCCTTTGGCGACCACCACCATCTCCATGAATACAGTCAAGGCAATCACACACACGAAAGAATGGAGCATAAGGGGGCTTCAAGGACAATACTACAAAAAAGCATAGAGGCTGAACTTGCAGTAAGTTTAAATTAGGAAAGTATAGAGTATAAGGGGCAATTGTGTGTACTATAAGAAAAAACATTAAACTAGAAGCCAAGTACAAAATATGTTCTTTTCTCCTGGATCTTTTACTATCTTGCCAGATGATTTTGAGTAAATCTCCAGTGTTGCCAGGCTTAAATTTATCCATCTATAAAATCAAGGAGCTAATGAGATGATTTTGAGCTAATGAGATAATCAGTCATTTCATAATCCTTTTTCCAACAGGTATTTTTGGTAGCATTTTTTCACAGAGTTGAATTTCTGTCTCCTTCTTCCTACATATTTCTACATCATAGTTGATGACACAATTTTTATTAAAGCAAATTTTTTTCTGCTCCCTGGATTCATCAGGGGTCACCCCCCTGGAACCTCCAAAATGTAACTGCTTTCATGGACAAATTTTTCCTCCCAATAGGCCTGAGAATGGCAATTTAACCTCACTGCACCATCTTGTGGCCATATCTGAGAACTGACATTTCTCTGGTAGCCTAAAAGAAAACGTTCAAGAATACTGAACTGTCCCTCTTCAGAATACACGATGGAAACATATGTACTTCCTTACAAGGTATATTTTTTTCTGAATATTACTTTTCCAGTGATGCATATATACAGAAAATTCACAATTTTCTCAGTTGTATTTTTTAAACAAACACTTACATGGCATTTACTGTGTGCCATGCACTATTTTAAATACTCTACAAATACCAACTCATTTAATCCTCAAAGCAACTTTAGGAGGTAGCTACTATTATTTATCCCTTTAGAGATAAGGTAACTAAGGTATGAAGAAATAACTAGCTCAAACTCAGAAATATTTGGTAAATTTAATGATTATTACTTATAAGTCTTGCATTTCAGTCGTGTTAGAATAAAGTATAGCCAGACCAAAAAAAAGCCTAGTTAAATTTATTTCATTTTTTTCACTTGTAACATATATATCCAGACACCCAGATAAAATATATGAAATTTACTAATCTACTTGATAACAGTTACAAATAATGAGAATTATATATGAATCAAAACATCTAAGAATATGTAATATACAGTTTCATAATATAAACACATTCTATATTTAGAAAAGGATATTACACATTAACCAACGTGCTTATTCATCAGGTACTTCCTTAAGACTATATCTAAGCCTGCTGGCCACTTTTATTATGATGATGATAATTTCTCCAAATATAATGTTTTCAAGTGTCTAGCACAGTATCTAGAACATACAAAGCACTCAATATTCACTCACAGGTTCAATATTTCTTTCCTTCTTCTCTTTCTTTGAACCTAAATTTAACAAAATTGTACTACTGTCTATACCTAACAAGTGAACTTTTTCCAGACTATTCTGATTATCATTTTCAGTTTAACTATAATCAGAGCAACCTCTGTGGGGACTTAGGAGACTACATCACTAAGTATCAAGAAAATGCTTAATCATTTTAACCAAAAATTGATTAAATCAAATTCTTCTGCAACAATCCCATATTATCAAATAGGTTAGAGGCTGAGGAGTACTCTTCCCCATAACTAGTGCTTCCGTCCACATCTAGGATGCACCCTAAGGTAACATTCCTAACCTCTCTCTGCTTCCTTATGGGAAGAACAATGACTTAATGTGATTGGTGAATTTGGAAGGAAAGGAGAACCGACATATATAATTTAGCCCCTTCCTTACTCCTCTTCTTGAGAACCAGCACACATTCATTCTGTTCTACTCCTTTATGCCATAAGTTTTACAAGAGCAGGCATCAAATGGGTAAACCTGTCCCAATCAAACTCTACCTGTGAAAGAGTAATTCAGTCTGCTTAATTGGGAATTTCAGGAATAAGAGATCCTCTTGCCTTTAACTATAAGCCAATATTAGTTATCAACAATAAAGATATTATTTTGGTTCTCCTTTGTCTTTCTCAATTGGTTCAGAACTCAAGTGAGGAAAACAGTATGTCATTTATTAAGCCCCTTCAAAACCCAAAATTAGACATAAACAAAATTTAAGCTTTAGAATTTTAATGAAAATATTTTGTCTCCAGCACTGCATATTTTTTAAGAGAGAATCACAGAAGTGCCAAATTTAATACTGCAGTAAGAATTATAAAGAAAGACTGAAATCATCTCCAATTCTCTAAATGACAAATGTTTTTAAATTTTTAGTTAATGCTTTTAAATTAATAGCAAGAAACAATTTAGGAAATGAAATTGTATGATATATTTAAAATGATATTTTCCTACTTATAAAAAATTATCTCTAAGATGTTAAAAAATAAATTGGTTGTAAAGAAAAGTATAAGAATTATATACTCTTACCTTATCTTTTTTTTCTTTGAGAGTTACTATGTTTTCTTTTGCCTCTGTTTTGAGTTTTTCCTATTAAAAATGAACATCAAGTACATACAACATGATCATTACTATTATTCCACATGAATGTTCTTACTATCAAAATCTTTCCGAATAAGCATTAACAAAGAAAGATGCCCAACCTCTCAATCTTGTAAAATAATAAAAAGAAAAAATAGAAATAAATTAATTCCTTTCTACAGAGGTGCTATTTGGTTTCAATTATCTTTTCTTTTTATTCTAATATATCTCTAGTGGGTACCTGTGGAATATGGAATAAGTCTCTTAAAACTGAATCTCAACCTTCTTATTTACCAAATGAAGTAGACGGACCAGATTTTAGAGTGAGAGATACACACAAGTAACTAAAGTGGGAAGTGTTACAAAGAGATCTAAAACACTATGAGCCTTTAAAGGCAGAATCGGCTTTTTCCCTGTATGGTAAGAAAAGGTGCATTTCAGTTGGATTTTTGAATAATGAATAAGCTTTCAACATGAGATAGAAATGAGGGATAAAAAGAAAGAAAAAGCTGAGAAGCAAAAATAATCACATGAATACAGAAAAGTACACAATACTTAGGAAATAATACATAAGTTTTACTGAAGAATAGGGTTTATGTATAGAAGTAGTCAAGATAAAAATGGAAAAGAGAGTTGTGGCCAGAATGGAAAGTGTAATACGCGCTAATCTATAAAATTTTTCAGTAGGAAAAAAGAAAACTTAAGCCTGGCCTACAGAAATGAATATACAGCAGGCCTATAATATGGCAGCCATCTGAAGAACGGAACTGTTTACAGCCCCAGAAAGCTTTAAAGGTCTCACAGAAGGGAAAGTTTCCCAGTGTGCAGAACTTTAGGCAATGAAACTTGCCTTGTCTGCCCATGATACTTTTGCTGATATCTATTGTCACTGAATGCCTTGTGCACCACCCTGTTACCTCTCCCACAGTATTACTCCTAACTAGAGAACTCACTTCACCATGAAAGAAGTTGGTGGTAAGCTGATGCAATAGTATTAATCATTATTATGCATCCTATCACCCCCGCCAATGGTTGCTCTTCAGTTATAGTGATAGTTGGGGTCTACTTTAAGGGGCTATAATGCTGTCTTCTAGGAAAAAGTATATTCTATAAACTAGCAATACTACACTGACTCTCATATTCAGTATTCAGTTAGAATACATATCTTGGCTTCTAGAGGACAGAAGGAAGAAAGCACCTCCCACAAATGCACTGTCTTTACAATCCTGACTTTGCTGGTCTGTAGATCTTAGTACAATCTGTTCTGTACTAGGTATACAGTATGAATTAGCTTATACACAAACATGTATCTTTGATAGTGGCTAAATGACCATGGGTTCCCTAAGACCAAAGAGATGGGCAGCCTACTAAGGTCCTGATTTAATCTGAATAGGTAAAATATGCCTATAATATGGCCTGGCAAATAGAGGATTGACTTGAGCCACCAGAGTAGAGAATGACAGCCTTGTGAACTAATTTCAAACCTAGACAAATTTACCAGCTTAGAGCCCTCTGAATAAAAAGAAAACCTGGCACTCCTGTGGAAAGTTTCTGCAATAATATCACAAGTACATACTGCATCCTTCCTACTATTTTGTCCACTAAGGATGAAAATATTAAGACTTATGGGTAATTGGGCATTGACCAATATCAGTTTTTGAGGATCCATAATGTTATTATTTTCTCAGCAAGAGTTCAAGCATATCAGGGTTGGGTGATAAATGGAATTTAATCTGAGTACACTTCATGGTGAGCCCATGGAACCATAAACCTATCTTGTGGTCATTTGTTTTGATACTCACTTAATTCCAGTGAGAATGACTTTTATCAAAAAGTCGCAAAACAATAAATGTTTGCATGGATGTTGAAAGATAGGAACACTTCTTGTATTAACCTGGATAGAACTGGAGCCCATTCTTCTAAGTGAAGTATCACAAGAATGGAAAAACAAACACTATGTGTACCAATCACTAAATTGGTACTAATCGATCAATACTTATGTGCACATATGGAAGTAACATTTACCCAGGATTGGGCAGGTGGGAGGGCAGAGGAGAGGATGGGTAAATTCACACCTAATGGGGGTGGTGCGTGCTGTCTGGGTTTTGGGCACACTTGTAGCTTTGACTCGGGCGGTGCAAAGGCAATTTATGTGACCAAAGCATTTGGACCCCTGCAATATTATGAAATTTAAAAACAAAGAAGAAAAAAAAAACTATAAACAATCAGATGTCCTTCACTGGGTGAATGCTTAAACTGTGGTACACCCATACCATAGAATACTACTTGGCAATGCAAAGTAGCAAATACAGATACACACAACAACTTGGATAAATCTCCAAGGAATTGTGTTGAGTGAAAAAAGCCAATCACGAAAGATTACCTAATGTATGACTCCATCTTCGTCACATTCTTGAGACGGCAAAATTTTAGAAATGGATAACATATCAGTGGTTTCCAGGAGTCCAGAATCAGGAAAGGGAGGGAGGTTTGGCTAAAAAAGAGCAATACTATGTGGAGATGGAACTGTTCTGTATCTTGACTGTATCAGTGTCAATGTCCTGGTTGTGATGCTGTCCTACATTTTTAAGATGTCACCATGGGGGGAAACTTGATATAGGATACATAGGATCTCTCTGTATTATTTCTTACAACTATATATGAATCTACAATTATCTCAAAATATAATAAAAAACTTAATTAAAATAAACTATGCTGGCACATACAACTTTCCTCCTTCCTCATGTTTTTCATAATCTGTTTTCTGTTTTTTTCACCATAGAATTTAAGCTCTTTCAGGAGCAGATATTTTGGCAAAAAAATCTATCTTAAGTTTAATAATTTCTGCAATTCCAATTTCAAATTATTTTTTCTGATAAATTCAAATATAATTATATATATTTAAGCTTAAAATAACTAATATAATATGGCCTTTTTTCAAAAGTACTTTTTCTTTACCTCTCTTGATATATGTGAATGTGTCTGCTTGGGTTGTTTTGGTTTTGGTTACTTATAGAGGAGCCATTTGAAGTGATATATACTCAAAATTGACAAAAGTTGTTCTGGGATGTAGGCTCTGGAATTTTATTAACATTTACCTTCAAATTTATATGTATTACTTACAATCTTATAACGTGTATAAAAGTATAACTTAACATTATAATTCATATAATTTGCATTCATCATTAGCTAGATAAATCAGTCTATAGATTATAAATATATCTTCATTTTATATCCTCATAGACATTTGCAAACACTGATTATATTTTATAGCACAAAGAAAATGCCAAAAAAAATTCCAAAAAGTAACAATAGTATAAATGATACAACAAGAGTGGAAATTTAAAACAAAAAATAGAAACTACAACCCCAAGTGACTGTAACATATTAAAATTCTTCCTTAGACTTTGTGGGGCCAAGAGAAAACCAACCCAAAAAATATTTGGAAAATAAAAATAATATATACCAAGGAAAACCCCTAGCATGTTACACACAGTATTAAAAAAGAAAAACTAAATATAAATTGAGCCTTTATGGAAATTTCAATATATGCCAAAAAAGGTATTTAATATAATTTTTCATCCATTCAGAACAAAAATCCTTAATACGCTAGACAAGTACTGGCTTCTTATGATGAAAAATACCTTTCAAACCCAAAAAAAAGCATCACATGTAATAGTGAGGACCAGAAACATGTCCAATGAAGTCAGAAATAAGATGAGGGTATCTTCTATATTATTTAACATTGTTCTGGAAATAAAAGTCAATGCAAGGTAAAAACAGAAGGAAATAGATAGTAGAAAGAAATGAGAAAGCTATCATTATTAGGAAATTACTAGGAAAACCTAAGGAATGACCTCTATAACTATTACCAGTCTGAATGTTTGGAAAGCTGGATAGGAGATGGAAAAATGGTAAACTCTGAGGGATGGGTTTGTGGACTATACTTATTCTTTTTGTACTTTTCTGTATTAATTTTTATAACATATAAATGTAATGTGTTTTTATAAAACAATATAAATTTACATATACAATATGATCTCTATATCAATGAGTTTGACTAAATTATGTTGTGGTAACAAATAACACCAAGTCTTAGTGGATTACAACAAAAGCATATTTCTCACTCACATTACATATCAATTACAGGTTGGTTTCTGCTCTCCTCCTTACTATCTTCAGGAATCTAGGCTGGAAGAGCAACTTCTGTGTCACCCTTCAGGCCAAAGAAAAAGAGAGGCTTAGAGTACCATGTGGTGGCTCTTAAAGCTTCCTCTCAAAAATGCCACTTTTGCTAACATTCCATTAGTTAAAGCAAACCATTTGGCCAAATCTGAAGTCAGTGAGGTGGAAATATATCACCCTCCCTTTGGGAGGGACCCCACAGAAATGGAGCATATATTTTTTGAACAATATAAACTACAACAAGCCAAACTTGTTGACTATATCTACATACAGGCATATTTGTATGTGTGCATGTGTGTGCAGATATATAATATACATATTCATAAACTGTAACAAAGAAACACACCCAATGTAAACAGTGACCCTGAATTATTCTTGATATACAAATAAAAAAGAAACCATTAAATTTGTCAATAAAGAGTTCAATGTCATCCAAGTTAAAAAGTAGTTAGGGCAATAGTTAAATTATAATAGGTGAAGAGATGAGAATTGAAAAAGTAGAGAGTATTATAGGCTATGCTTTCTAAAAGTTTGATGCTTAAGAAAAGAACAGAGATAGTATAGTAGTTCAGGGAGCAGGTAAATGTTTTAAGGCTTTTTAAAGATGATACAAGTCTTATTCGTGTTTATTAGCTAAAGAGTAAAAATTAAAGATTTCTGAGGGTTTACTAATATGACATGTTAAGCCATAGAAGAATTCCTCTTCTACTGAAACAGTAGGATATGCATGAATGTCACTACTACAGGTGAAAGGAAAGCAATTTAGCCATTCCTTTAACAAATATTTATTGAAAATATAAAAATTTCAAAGCTCTGTACTCAGATAAAGAGAGAACAAAGAAAAATAAGATATAATCCCATGAAGAGCTTGCAATATAATAGGGGACACAGTATGAAATAACTACTTTAATGTGAGAACAAAGTGCTATGAGAATACACATATACAGTAAGCTCACATCTGCAAGATGAAAGATGTGTGAGATTTTCCACAAATGGAGAATTAAATGCAGGAAACAAAGTAAACAAATGATCAGAGACTTGAAATTGAAAATGTATGTTATCTAGGCTATTACAGAGTGATTAAGAGAACAGGTTTTGAAGCCATGCAAAATAGACCTAAATTTGAATTCCAGCCATTCTACTTTCTGTGTTATCTTGAATAACCTAACCTCTGTAAAAATAAAGATAATAATAAATAACATTGTCCTGTAACTGCAGAACCAGCCCGATCTGGTTCAACTTTGTGTAATAAAATGGTGAGTTGTTTTTCAGATGCCAAGGACCACAAGGTTGCAAGTTACATAACCTGAATATGCCCAGATGAACCAACCAAGCATGCAATCATGGGTGGAACCTAAGTGCTCACACCAAGGAACAGGGATGAATTAAGAAGTGGACACCACATGGCATGATCCATAATCAAATTAAATTAAGTCTTGGCATTACCTCATGGCATTATCCAGTCAGGTCACACCTCTTAGCATTACACCATTGCAAGATCCAATGAGATCATACCTCATTACATTCTGCCTACAAAACCCGTCCCAGTTCCCAGCTCGGGAAGACAGATTTGAGCATTGTCTCCTGTCTCCTTGCCAGCAGACTCACAATCAACCCTATCTTGTTTCAAAAGCTGGGGCCATGGGATTGACTTCTACACACATCAGGCAGTGAGCCCATTGATTGCTTGGTAACATAAGAATTAAATTAGATGTAGGTAGGTATTTAACACAATGCCTATCATACAGAAGCCAAAAAAATGGTATTTATCATTTTAAATTGTGAATCAACTCACTTTGTAAACTGCAAAACACTATACAGATAGCCATTTTTCCTGAAACACGATGAAAAGCTTTTAAAAAGGTAAATATATAACAATTCTTAACATGAGATAATATTTCTCAAATATAGTATATTTAAAAGCATTCGTATTCTTAAAAGTATGCTTATATTTACATATGTTTAGGATTTAAATGAGGAAATATTCTAAACACTTCTGGAAAAAAGCTAACTGGGAAAAACTATATTTTCCTACCCCTAGATACTAAAATTTATCAAATTACTTTCTAATATGATATTTAGAAAAATGCAAAGTTGCACCTAAACCTTACAATCACTTTATCTGTAATGCCACAAAACCTACTTTTTCTTCTCTTTCTATTTCAAGTTGCTTCTTAACAGACAAAAGTTCATTTTCAAGATTAGACAGTTCAATTTCCTAAAGAAAAAGAAACATGGAGTTTATAAGTGCTATCGAGACAATGAAAATGCAAATTATTGCTTCAAGTAAATTCAGTTTTGTAGAGACATAAATTCACTGTACTTTAAAAGTCTACTGAGACAAAAGCTGCCAGTTTAACATAACTAAAGACTTCATTTAAACAAGTATTTATTGTTTTCTCTTAAAAAAGATTTAACACTATGTGTATCTCTCCTACTCTCACAATTTATGCCACCCTCCTCTCCCAATCTCCATCAGAGCACCAAACTTGTTCATTGGAGTTTATAACATTTCATGTGAAAAAGGAGTTTGTTCCACTATTTCAAAAAATAACTTGGAAAAACACTTAACTATTAATAGAAGATCTATAAGATCCCTTTCAGATTTAAGACTCTGATTCTGTAGCTCAAAAATTACAGTTTTCCTTAATGTTATTTTTTTACCACCAGCCATGCTGACAATATGAAAATTGGCTTTTACTGCTGTTTGTTCTGTATCTTACCAAAGATGCTTTCACTGATAACTGTTCTTGTTCTCTGCTCTTATAAAGTCCTAATTCTGAGTCTCTTTCTTCAACAATCTTATCATATTGGTGCTATATTAAATAAAGAAAACACTTTATGTACATTAAAACTGAATAGACATTTTAATAAGATTGGTATTCTAACATATTTAACATATTTACAGAAAATGATGTTTATAAATTCCGTAATATATATCTTTGAGTATATGTTTTTATAATTTATTCAATTATACTCTTTTCATTCAAACAACCTAAACAGTAAAACACTTGTTCCAAGACAACAGTCTTAGAAATAAGAATAAGAATATATAACACTAGAGAGCAAGAAATAACTCTTTTTAATCGGAAACACTGAATTTTTATCATTTAAAAAATATGCTAGAAATACCAGGTCTTATAGAAAAGTGGCTAATTTCAAATCTGCTACCCAAAATACAAGATAAGCCTTGAATATGTTGTCTAACTAAAAGAAAGGTATTCTCTTCGTATATTTAATTGGAGACTATTAGTGTCAAGTCAAAATCCCACTAGCCAAAGGTGGGAAAATTTGAGTTATCAATAATGATAAAAGCTATACTGGATTGAAACATACCTAATTTGTTTAAATCTATGAGTTCACAATGTTATTTAAATTATTTTTTTAAATCCTCACTGGTTACTTCATAATTGATGTTATAGTCCAGCAGCAATTTTTTTTTTTTTTTTTTTTTTTTGAGACAGAGTCTCACTCTATTGCCTGGGCTAGAGTGCCTGTGGCGTCAGCCTAGCTCACAGCAACCTCAAACTCCTGGGCTAGCAATTTTTAAAAATGAATACGTAGATATATCCTACCTGTTCTCCAAATCTTAAGGGGAATGAGGCTTAATTCCCTAACAGAAGGATTACTCTAGAATAACAATTAAAAAATAAATGACACTCACACATACAACAAACATTAAGATTTTCATCAATTTATTCCTTTGATAAAAAATGGTTTAGCCTAGTATACGTTAGATACATGTAGAGGATACAAATATTAATGAGATACATATCCTACATATATACTTAAATAAATGTAAGGTGGAAAGTGCTATAAGAGACTACTAGGAGAATCCAGAAAACGTGATTATTTCCATCCAACACAGATGATTAGGAGTGATTTCCTCAGGGAAGGACACTCAGGCTCAGCTTTGTATGGTTAAGATCTGAACTTGGAGAAATGGTAGATCAAGAGTATTCCAGCTATAGCCATTGTTGCACAGACAATAATTTTCTCTTACAAATCACAATACTATCATGATTTCACCAATTTGTAACAGAAATATGGCTTCAATTAGTAATTTTTATTATATAAAAAGAAAAAATTACCTTATGTTTTTCCATAAGTGCTACCATTTCAGCTATTTTATGTTGACATCGTATATCGATTTCTTTCTGTAGTTTTACTGCTTCATCAGCTATTACTTTTGCTTTCTCAACCTATCAAAATGTTTCTTAAAATTAATGCACAAAAATCAAATTTAACTTAAATGCAAAGAGCATATGCTCTGCTTATATAAAATGCAAAGCTCGAACACCAGGAAATTGTAAAAACCAAGTAGAAAACGTACTACTATTCTGGTTTCATTTTAGCGTGTTCTATCAAGTGAGATGATAGTACAATACTGTGACAATCACTTAATCCTTTCAAAATAATTGTATATTACTCAATACTCAAATACTTAGAATACAAGGACATTTTTTACTTCTATAGAAATTGATAACTATCCTTAATATAAATTTACTAAACTTTCTTAAAAATCGTAATTGAAAAATTAAGAATACTTTTTTCTTAAAATGCTAATAAATACAAAATTTTAGTACAATTCTAAAAACATTTAGTTTTTCCCACCTCTCCCAAAAGATTTTCTTCTGATATCCTTTTGTCTTCAATTTCTTTTTGATAGCTCTCAGTCATTTCTTCAAATTTTTGTTTGGCACTTTCTAGTTCTAATTCTAATTTACTGACCTTTAAGTGAAGAAAATAGCATGAATATTAGTAAAGGCTGTGGATTACTTAAAAATATTTCATATTCATTTTGTGGTTTTGTGAATCTTAAAGGATTACTTATTCATGAAAATTACGCTTTGGTCATTTTCCTTACCTTTTTCATATATTGAGATGTGCTTTATTTTTCACAAAATCTACCTTATCCCCTAAAATACATATTTTGACTTCACAAGTAACATAAAATAAGTAGCCACAGACTTATTTGTAATGATTTTTTCAATATTTACATTGGTTAGCTTCAGCTCAGATGTTTTATTACAATAACTATTCCAGTTGAAGAGAAAACCCATGTGATTCAAATAAAAAAGCATATTCTTAATGAGATTAATTTTCTATAAAGAAGCAACATCTTCAATTTCTATCATATATGTTGCATAAATATTTACTGTAATATAGATATGCCTCAAACATAGCAATTATCAAGAGAGAAGGAGGGCCCTGAATTAACATTCGCCCTCCAGGTTCACTTTTACTTTAGAGCTAAAACAGAATTGAGGAGGGATACATATGGCAGGGATAGGAATTGGGAAGGAAGGGGTGAGTAATTTAACAATGAATCAGGCTGTATTCTGTATCCATGAGTTAACTAACAACTTTAAAATATAATATAGACCATTAATTATATTGATAAAGGCTTTTGAGTGTCCCTCTTCATTAGTTCTCCCCTACTGCCCCTTCAAATGTAACAAATATTCTTATTATTTTCTTGCTCTTCTTTACAGTTTTATTACATAATTATGTATCCCTAAATAATATTTCAGGTTCTTTTTGAACTTCATATAAATGTTTTCACAGTACATGTATTGTTCTGTTTTTCTTTTTTCATTCCACAGTATGTTCTAGATATTTATGTGTCTAAATATAGCTCATTCATTTTCACTGTTGAGTACTATTACATGGTATATAAATATATACCATGGTTTGTTTATGTATTCAGTTGTTCACAGACAATTATTTCTGGTTTGGGGTTAATAAACACAATATTTCTGTGAATGTTCTTGTAAACATCTCCTGGTGCCAATGTATAGAAGTTCTTTGTAGTATATACCTAGGAAATGGTAGGTGACAGGGCAGGCTGCATATTCAACTTAACAAGATAATGACATTACTTTCCACAGTACATGTACCAATTTAAATTCCTAGCAACACTGTTATGACTTTAGCCTGCTTCACAACCTCACCAAGAGCTAGCTGATACTGTCAGACAAAACTATTTAAAGTTTTTGTCATTTAATTTGCATTTTTCATAAAACTTTATATTTGGTGTTAGCATTTTAACTAAGATACTCTGCCTGTGTATGGTTTTCTGTCTATTTATGTTGCTTTGGATTTGCTGAGAGCCACGGACATGAGAGTTAATGTTTTTTATTAAATTTGATAAATTTTTGAGAAATTCCTCAGATAATTTTCTTTTCCGCTAGTCTCTCTGTCTCCTGTTCTTCAGGGACTCCAATTACACATTTAAAACCACTTGACGCGGGCATGAAACCTTAAGAATTCTGGAAGAAAATGTGGGGAAGACTCTTTTACACATCAGCCTAGGTACAGAATTTATGAAGACCACCCCCAAAGCAATCACAGCAGCAACAAAAACAAACAAATGGGACCTGATCAAATTAAAAAGCTTCTGCACAACCAAGGAAACTATCATTAGAATCAACAGACAACTTACAGAATGGGAGAAAATATTTGCTTTCTACACATCCAATAAAGGGCTGATAACAAGAATCTATATGGACTTAAGAAAATCAACAAGAAAAAAATCAAACAACCCCATCATAAATGGGCAAAGGACATAAACAGAAACTTTTCAAAAGAAGACAGAATAATGGCCAGCAAACATATAAAAAGTGCTCAACATCTTTAATCATTAGGGAAACGCAAATCAAAACTACAATGAGATATCACCTAACTCCAATGAGAATGGCCTTTATCAAAAAGTCCCAAAATAACAAATGCTGGTGTGGATGTGGAGAGATTGGAACACTCTTACACTGCTGGTGGGACTGCAAATTAGTACAACCCCTGTGGAAAGTAATCTGGAGATACCTCAAAGAGCTAAAAATAGAAATACCATTTGATCTAGCAATCCCACTACTAAGCTTCTATCCAAAGGAAAAAAAGACATTCTATGATAAAGAGATCTGCACTTGAATGTTTGTAGCAGTACAATTCACAGCTGCAAAGACGTGGAAACAACTCAAGTGCCCATCAATATATGAGTGGATTAATAAAATGTGGTATATGTATACCATGGAATACTACTCAACCACAAAAAACGATGGTGATCTAGCACCTTTTATATTATCCTGGATAGAGATTGAGCCCATCCTTGGAAGTGAGGTATCACAAGGATGGAAAAACATGTACCACATGGACTCATAATCAAACTGATACTACTTGATCAACACTAAGGTGCTCACATGGTAGTAATACTCACTGGATGCTGGTCAGGTGGGAGGGTGGGAGATAGGGGCTAGAGTGGGTGCAGTGAGTAAACACACAGCTAATGGAGAGGGGGCGCACCGTATGGGCGAAGGACACGCTTGTGGCCCTGGCTTAAGCAAGGCAAATGCATTTCATGTAACCAAAATGTTTGTACCCTTATAATATCCTGAATTAAAAAATAAATAAAACCATAATGAGATATCATCAATCAATCAATAAAACCACTTGATATTATTCTATAGGCCACTAAGGTACTATTCCTTGTGTTTCTCTAACTAGATAATTTCTATCAATCTAGCTTCAAGTTCACTGACACTTAACTCATTTGTCTTCAATCTACTATTAAGACCATATGAAGGTTTTTGTTTGTTTGTTTTTACAGATGTTTTACTTTTCAGTTCTAGAACTTCCATTTGATTCTTTCCATGATTTCCAATTCTTCACGAGATCCTCCATGTGGTCTTTCATTATGACATTTCCCTTTATGTCTTTGAACATGCTTATAATAAGTGCATAAATGATTTTATCTGCTAATTCTAACATTTATCTTGGTGTCATCTTTTTTTTCTTTCTCCCATCTTTTTTTTTTAGAAATGATATCTCACCTTGTTGTCTAGACTGGTCTTAAACTCTTGAGCTCAAGTAGTCCTCCCACCTCTGACTCCCATGCAGTTGTGGGGAACCTGCAGCCTTAAGGCCACATGTGGCCCTCCAGCTCCCCGAGTGCAGGCCCTTGACCGAATCCAAATTTCACAGAACCAATCTCTTTCAATAAACATTTAGTTTATTGTAATAAAGGGATTGGTTCTGTGAAATTTGAATTCAGTCAAAAGGCAGCACTCAAGGATCCAGAGGGCCACACCCCAAGGCCGCAGGTTCCCCATTCCCCTGCGCTCAGCTTGGTGTTATTTTTTATTGACTGATTTTTATACTATTGATGCAAATCTGAGTTGTCCTCAATTTGAGACTACTACAAATAATGCCAGTAAGAATAATTTTTTACATTTCTCCTGACTCTACCTAGGAGTGCTGAATTATAGGATATATGTATCAGCTACTTTTTTTTATTACTGTATTTATTTATTTTATTTCAGAATATTACATGGGTACAAGTGCTTTGGTTACATAAATCGCCTTTGCATAGCCTGAGTCAGAGCTATAAGCATGCCCATCCCCCAGACAGCATGCACCACACCCATTAGGTGTGAATTTACCCATTCCCACCTCCCCCCCCCACCTGCCTGACACCCTATGAATGTTACTTCTA
This sequence comes from Lepilemur ruficaudatus, assembly GCA_963574885.1. Taxonomy (NCBI): domain Eukaryota; kingdom Metazoa; phylum Chordata; class Mammalia; order Primates; family Lepilemuridae; genus Lepilemur; species Lepilemur ruficaudatus. The sequence continues at coordinate 37,970 of CAUYRT010088560.1, forward strand.
ATATGTGCACATTAGTGTTGATGGATTAGTATCAATTTAATGGTGAATACATGTGGTGTTTGTTTTTCCATTCTTGTTATACTTCACTTAGAAGAATAAGCTCCAGCTCCATTCAGGATAATACAATAGGTAGTTCACTATTTTTTATGGCTGAATAGTACTCCATGGTATACATATACATTTTATTAATCCACTCATGTATTGGTGGGTACTTTGGTTGTTTCCACATCTTTGCAATTGTGAATTGTGCTGCTATAAACATTCAAGGGCAGATGTCTTTTTTTATAGAATGTCTTTTTTCCCTTTGAGTAGATACCCAATAGTGGGATTTCCAGATCAAATGGTGGTTCTATTTTTAGTTCTTTGAGGTATCTTCATACTACTTTCCATACAGGTTGTACTGGTTTGCAGTCCCACCAGCAGTGTATGAGTGTTCCTATCTCTCTGCATCCATGCCAACATTTGTTTTTTTGGGGACTTTTGATGTTAATAAAAGCCATTTTCACTGGAGTTAAATGATATCTCATTGTCGTTTTGATTTGTATTTCCCTGATTAGAGATTTTGAGCATTTTTCCATATGTTTGTTGGCCATTAGTCTATCTTCTTTTGAGAAGTTTCTGTTCATGTCCTTTGCCCACTTTTTAATGGGGTTACTTTTTTTTCTTGCTGATCTTCTATACAATGTCAGCAGTTCATAAGAATTCTTATGTCTTAATGTTTAATCACAACATTTACATATTTTTAATTTCAAATAGTATTAAGGGACGGTATAAGATTTTTATGTTTCCCCCCAGGAAAGCACATACTCAATACACGGAGAACCACTGCTTTCAATTCAGGATTCAAAAACTATCTACTGAGTACCTACTAAGTATCAGTCATTGTTCAAAGACTTAGGACCAAGATGACAAAATATAGCTCTGACATCATGAGCTTACATTCTAAGGCTTTAATTTGTTTTCTACAAATGGATGGTTCTCAATCCCCTTGTGCAGCAGTATAATCATATATAGAACTTTTAAAAAATGTAGATTCCAAGGCCCCACCTCAAACTTACTTAATCTCACTTTTCAATATGGGTGGTAAGGAATATGAGCACACACAGAGCATATGCACGCACATATATTTTTAAGCTACTCAGAGGTGATTCTAATCCAGCTAAACCACAACTGAGCACTCTATTACAATTAACAGGATTGATCTTCTCAATCTAAAAAGATAATAATCTTTGAAGTTTATTTAAACGAATGGTATAAAATTTCTAAATTCGCATCTATTTGCTAGTATTAAAAAAAAAAAAAACAAAGATGCCAAATACCTTTATCTCATAAACATTCAGTTGCTTGCTTTCTGCTGTGCCTTTTTTTTTCAAAGCCTTATTCTGTTAAAAGTTAAAATAAAGAATTATATTTAGGAACTTACACTGTCACTGACTTAGATGTAAATTACTAATGGAATGGAAAGAATTATTCTATAAAACTATCATGAAAATATAAGTTTGATTTTGAGAATATTTATAAACAGTACATACCTCCTGCTGAAGTTCTTCAATATACTTGCTTTTATTTTCAACTTGTTTCTTTAAATTGTTACACTAAAAAATTATTAGAAATTATAATTATTTTATTCAGTATTACAGTCAAAATAAGCAATTTCAGACTAATAAAAAAGTACTGATAATGATCACTTTGAAAATCATATTAAATAGTTCTATTAATATAAAATTATGTAAATATTACAAATTTTAATAAAGTGAAATTCTTAACATTTCTTAATCTACCTAAAGGACATATGAATTTAACTACGTTAAGTAAAATGTGCCTCTTGGTCAACCCTATAGAGAAAACTGAATCCTATTACTAATTAGATTGTGAAAAGTAGAAACCAGACATAAGAAAAACTATAATTTGTTTTCTTCCTTATTCATTATTACCCATTTCTCATTTCTGAGATTTCTTTTACTTATTATATTTTGGAAAAGGAATAATATGATACTTCATTCCAATCTCTCTCTTTGACACAGCAGCTAAACCACTTTTTAACATCTCACTTTGCAGCACTATTTCATTTGGGTACACATGCAGAACTGGATTAAGAGTTATTAGCCCAAGAAATATCTGGAATACCATAAAAGTACAGATTTCCAAAGGGCCTTAAAACATCACAGATATGTATATTGTTTTAATTTCCATCAATGTAAAAAGAAACCTCAATGGAAAAATGTTTAAATCTCCCTCAATAGCACAAAATACTCTTAAATATGTTTCTTGAAACAATCACATGCAGTTATAGTCAGCTAACATTCTGAAACTGAATAATATATTGCACTGCTGTTTACAAGTAATTTATTTTATCTAAAGTTTTATATGCCGCATGCCCACAAATGGTCTTCCTTCAAAAAATTCAAAAGAAAACTAAGGAAAAAAAGCTGTAGAAAAGTGAGAAACATTTCACTGATTTTCACACCAATCTGATTGCTATAAACATATTAGCAGTTGAAATGTTTTATATATAATTTTTATTTATTTAAAAAATATTTGCCAGGAAAGCCATCTAGATCCTCAGAATGACCTTCCTGATAAAAATTTTAAAATAAATGTCTAGAAGGTAAGAAATCTGATTATTTTAAATATTACTTTAAAGTGATCATAAGTTTCAGGCTGGCACCAAAGCCAGCACTTGCCTTAAGGGTAATATGTTATATCCACCAGATAAGAAAGACGTGAGACAAAATTTACGGGACACTGAAAGTAGGAAATCCAGTAAGACAACCCTACGTTAAGCCAAGAACTTACAGAACTACTTACTTAGTGAAAGAACAAACAAGAAATAAATCTGCCACATGGAAGGGTACAGTAAGGAAACTTGTCTCTTTACCTTGGCACTGAGTAAAAGAGAAAAAAATCTTCCCTAAAAATTTGTTAACCATGAGGTGGTCTTACATGGGCTCATACTGAATTCATGCTATGTGTATGGTCCAGAAAAACTTCAAATAGACAATATAATTTAAAATGGTCTCTGGTTAGTAATGCTCCCAAGAAAATCTTTTTGGGAGGATACCATCTTCAACACAAGTCTCAAAGAATTCTCACAGACAAAGTTCCAGTGATTCATAAAAACCCCCAAAACAAGGCTCAGTGAGTAAAAGCCAGAAGGAAAAAGAGAGCAGAATCAGATCTGAAAGTATTTTAGATACTGGAATTATCAGACACTGAATATAAAATAAATATACTTAATATATTTAAAAGAATTAAAGACTTGAAATTATGAACAAGAAACAAGAGACCATAAAAGACACTGAGCAGATTTTTTTTTTCCCTTTTTTATTGGGGGAAAAACTACAAAGCATTTACAGTATAGTGTTTACAGTCACAATTTATAGTGAGCTGATTTCCCAAAATATATTACCACTCAAGTTGATTTATCTTGTTACATTTAAAAATCTACTCTGTCAAAGTAGTCCATAGAGTACATACATAGTGCTCCAACTGTATCTACGTACAA